>PVJO010014513.1:0-47985 GCA_004026905.1 Hystrix cristata | reverse complement strand
TGTAACAGGGGTTTGGAGGAAACAAGAATGGCTGTGAGTTGCTAATTACTGTTTCTGGGTAATAAGTGCATATGAGTTACACTGTTCTCATTACTAGAAATAAGGTAATACTTGAAATAAGACTGGTTAAGTGTCCTGCAGATTTTTGGTGCCTTGGGTCACTGGAGAAAGAAGGTAGATGTTTGAACAGAGAAAGAAGACCGTTGGGGATGACCAGACAAGCCAGGAGCTTTGTTTTGCTGGTTTGTTTATGTCAGAATGAAAAGATTAGTGTCCCGCTGATCTGACCTGCCCCCAACATTTTTCTTCCTACGTTTGTTATTAGCATTCCACTCACATTACAAATCTGGGATCCTTGAGAATAGGAACAAGATCATGACACTGGGTCTTGGTGGTCCAAAGGTCCCTACTGAGGAATTCCTGTGGGTTTATTCTGTTTCTATTCACTCCTCATGCCTTAAAAAGATTGACCTTGAAGAAAACATGAGAAAATTGTTAAACATTTTTTCAAAGGAATGTTTTACTCCTAAATAAGTGGAAAATAGAGGAGAACATGTTACAGAAATGTTTATAGGCCTTCTCTTTAAATGGACCAAATGGAATAGTTCTGAGGGCACAGCAGACTCAATGGAATACTTGTCTGTACTCAGTCTTTTAGCAGTTTAGGTGTGTTGAAGATATAGTATCTGAAACAGTTCATGAGTGCCAAAATTTACTCCCCATCAAAACATAGTATTTTTTTTCACGTGACTTGTGACGCCTCTCTTCCTTTCATAACTCAAGAAGTTTTTTTCTCCTTTCAGGCATTAAGTGTCTGCCTTAAACTTTTACCCCCTTATTAGGATCATTACTTGTCTGTCTCCCCACTCCCATGTTGGTACCATGAGGGCACCCTTTCTTCTTAATGTGGTCTGTGACTGGGACAGTCAGTAGCACATAGGAGTTGCTTAACCACCAGATGACTGAAATGAGGCTGCCAGCCCTACAAGAGGACTATTTTAGGCTATTTATCTGAAGCAGAAAGTTGGGTCCAGGTTTCATCAACACTGGTCTACGCAGTGGTGAGTTAGTAAGTTAGTAAAAACTACTTAATCCCAATGTTATTTTAAGATGTCAAAATACACTAGATAAATGCTAGCAAAGTTTGTTTTTAAAATTAGTTTTTGTAAAAAATAAAACTAGTTTTTATGTTTATATTGCATTTTATTGTAAATGTATTGTACATTTTATTTTATAAATGAAGTTTGGATCCTAGAAACTGAGTTTTGCGATATAAAATATATTTTACCATATAAAGTATAAAATATAAACGCTCCTTTTCTGTACTACAAAGGCAGTATATTTCAGAATGTAATCACATATGAGCTGTACCTAGACAAACACACACATTAAAAAATGAAAAATAGAATTGTGATTTAAAGTTAACAATGCCCTTTAAAAGGGTGTTTGCATTTGGCTATGATTACTTATTGTAGAGGCATTTCTAAAGCCTACAGTTATGAAACGTGCATTTTCCAGTATAGTATTTTATAATTTTATCTGACTCGTTTAGCATACCTAAAAGCATTAATGTAGTTTAAATGCTAATTTTATCTTGTGTAGCCTACCTTCACAGCATATCTTTTTATTGACTGAAGTTCCAAACCTCTGTTGAGGAATAAGTTCAGAATACGATTTTGTTAACTGAGATAAAAGAATAGTAAAAAGTGTTTAACACGTTATACATATATATTAAAGCATGATAAACTCAACATTTGGTCAGCGACTGCATCAGTCTTGTTTATTTGAGAAGATTGTGTTTAAATGATGGCTCATATCAGAAACATTATTTTTAGGCATCTTACCGCTCCGCCTTTCCATTCCAAGCATCTGTATTCAGGTGCATAGTACTGAGAGTCAAACCATATAGCCATAGGACAGAGTCTCATCTTCCGTGTTTTTAATAATTACTTAAGTTTTATTACTGTATATTCCGGGAATGTAACAACCAATGGAGCCTGAAGCTGCAGCTGTATCCACATAGTCTGAAAGCTTTAAAAGTTTTACTTTGGGGAATAAAACTAGAAAGATGAAATACAGAGATTTTTCTCAGTGTAGTGAAACAAGATAAAATTATCCCCCCTTAAAATAAATGCCAGTGAGGGGAAGCAATTTTTCTTGTGATGGATAGAAGCCAGGGAACACAAAATCAGCATTTGAAATGTGTTAACTCACAGTGTCTTAAAAGAAACTAATGACTGCAGTTTTTTGTTATTAAGTCCTGAAAAATACATAATGTATTTGTTAGGCAAAACCATGGAAACTAGAGATGATAAAAGCATATCAGGTTAAATTTAAAGTTTTTCTTTTTTGATTGGGGGCTCCATTTTGCTTTGCTCAATCAGCTCAGTTCTCCATCTTGAGTTCACAGTCACAAGCATGCAAAAGAAAAGCAGTCTTTTGTTACTTGAGGCAATACTGAAGATTCAAGGTCTGTATGCCTTTAGTTTTCTTTTATTCATGTTCTGAGTTCCAGTGGGGAAAGCATGGATTCGAAATCCAGATTTCTCCCTAAACTCACTAGTGCCACTTAATAGGCTTTGTTACCTGAGAAAGTCACTTTATTTCTGATCTTCTGTTTCTTTGTTTTAAGCCGAAGTTCCTGGTGCTGCTTTTCCTAAATCTCAGGACAGCAATGGTGGACCTTTTAGAGCTTTCAGTGTAACGAATAGCTGGCTGCAGCACATGTGCCATGGGTTCGCCATCACTGCCCCAGGACTATGCTGAGGAAGAGTCAGAAACTTCATATACTATGCAGTATTTTATAAGTTTCATGTATGTCCTGTTACAGTTACCATTTCACAGATGAAGAAAGGTTGAAAGAGGCTAACAAGTCTATGAAAGGTCACACAGCTAGTAAGTGAAAAATCCAATTCCAAAAAAACTCTGTCCATAATTTCACTGTTTCTTAACATTGGCACTCTTGACATCTTAGGGCTGGTATGTTTTTATTATGGGGGTCATCCTGTGCTTTTAGGATGTTGAGCAACATCTCTGCCTCTGCTTACTGGATGATAGTAGTACCCCCTCCTGGTGTTGACAATCAAGACTGGAGGTGCTGTCAGATCTTCTTTGGTGGGGAGAATTGTTTCAGATGAGACAAGCTGTTCTGTAGGACTTCAGAGCTAAAGTTCCTAAGTATTTTCTGTACTGAGTCATTCTTATTCCTATGTTGGAATACTCCACAACATAGCAGTTTGCAGAATTACTGATTCTCATCCATCCTTTTCCTGTTTCTGAATGTGCAGTGACATTGTCTTCTTGAAAGTTGGTAAGCTTCCTGTCCCTGTGAACTGTTTTACAGAAGCAGAATGTCACCTGCCAGCAGTGCTATTCAAACTGGTCCAAAGTTGGACTCAAGGACCTCTGGTCTCCCTTTCCATGTAATTCTATAGTCATTCCCTAGTGGGCTGCACATTAGTTTCTTGTGAACAGTCCCTTCCTATCTTGTATATTCATGGGCTCCTTGTATCTATTACTAGGTGATAGATGAGAGAAAGTAACATGAATTTTCACAGCCACCAACTCATTTGATCTTTACAATAAACCCTTGAGGTTTACATCAATTATCTATGTTTACATTTTGTTTAGGAATCTTAACCTTTCTTCTGTGTTTGTTCCTTCAACTTTGGTGCCCTTACTGCAAAACTCTATGTAGAAACTCAGCAGGAAGCTGATATGGAAACCCAGCAGGTTTCTTTCTTACCAGTACTATATGAAGAGTAGCATCCTTCTGAATTACTTAACATAAAGCAGATGCCTTCTGCCCTGCATGACTCTTCTTTTTTCCTTTCCCCTTAACAGGGATCATTAAATACATGCCTCTTTTGATTGCATTTGGGGACTTAGGAACCAACTTTCCTCATGCTGTTGACAGATATCCCATATTTCTCAAGAGGGGAATGTTCGTACTTATATTTCTCAACCCACCATACCTTCCCTGGCCAAGCTTGAGCTTCCCCAGCCTCTCACGCTTCCCAATCACTGTTTCTACTGTCTTCTTTGTATTATTGCAATTCCCAAATTATTGTCACCTCTGAACTACAACTTTCTAAACTTTTGATTGATTTTATCAGTGTTTGTTTCTCTGAGATTAGAACTAGTGGGAAATTAGATGCATTTGATCTCAGCTTCATTAATAGTCTGAAAATATTTTGCCAATAATCCCATATAAATTAAAGCTTCTTTTAAACTAGGTTTTAAGATGAATTGCTCCTGACAAACACAATAAATATAATTGCATGTGATTAAAACTGTCAGCCTGACCTGAGGAGAGGCTGGTGTAATTACCAACAGTGATGGGGAGTTAGAATTGCCTAGGAATTTCTGAGACTCAGAATTCTGCTCATAGAAGATCCAAAACGGTAGTTGGAGCCAATGGGAAAGAGAAGTGCATTATTTCATGCCAATATAACTTTAGTGTCAATTAAAACTTTATTTTTTTTCTTTAACGTGCATATGAATCATTTTGAGTACTCTGTGGTTCATTTAAAAAAGACTAATTGGTTCTTGCTTATAAAATGCAATCTCTGGCTCCACTAAGTCCTTTTTGTTTTGAAATATGCATTCTTACTCACCAGACTTTCCTAGTTCTAATTTAACATGCATGTAGAATCTCATCATGTCATAGCAGTAATGCAGTGAGCTTTTCTTCCTTTTCCAGGTGGCCTATTTGAAGATGGAACTGTCGGAACTGAGGCCTTCTGCTCCCCCAGCAAATAGCAGTCCCTGAAGACTCACTGAAGGCCAGCCATCAGCTCTGTGGGCATCAGTCACAAAGATAAGAACCAGAGATGCAGAGTGAGAGCATTGCATTGAAGTTTTGAATTTACTTGTTTGCATATATTCTTTAACAGAAAGAGTTGGCTTTGGATCTCTGAAAACCGAGCGCTGTGAAGAAAGTTGTAGTAGCAGGTCGTCAGCAGGTTAAGTATAGAAGTTACATCTCTACTCCCACAGAGAGGACTATTCAAATGTGTGCTGTGTCAGCACCACCTGGAAGGATATTAGCTGATGGAGACCCATCTGTCCCATGTGGGATGCAGCGAAGGACTTTATTGGTGGAGCTGAGTGTTAACTGCTATAAATCTGAGAAAATAAAGTTTTAAAGAGCTTCTTAGGTCTGTTTAAAACAACTTTTAAAGAAACAAAAATATGAAAAAAAAAAAAGAAACAAAAATATGGAACTTTTTATACCTTATTCAGAGGAGGTGCTCAGCAGATATTTGTTAAATGAATGATTATCCAATTAAAGGTTTTCCTGAGTGTGCAATCCTACATGTGTCCTTTTGCTTTTTATTTCTTTTACCACATACTGTTGCAAATTAATAAGTATCCCTCACTGGCATCTTGATGCAGACTTAGCCTTTGAAAGCAGAGCAGGTGGTTAGGGAAATACTCAATGAGAATGATGGAACTGAATGGAACCCTATAGAGCACAGACTGGCTCCTCATTTTACAGAGAAGGTTTGAGACTTGCTTAGAATTGCACAGCTAGGTCCAAAGCAGAGTCTGGACCCTAGTGGATCCATTGTTTCTTCTTGAGGTATCATCCGTGTCTCTCTGACATTTTTCTTTCCCACTCTCCATTCAGAGGCTCATCTCTGGATTTGTAAGTATGCCTGCTGCTGATCAAGCCTGATGGTATTAATCCTAGCCAACAGACTACCTGATACTGTACTTTTCTCCTCAAAAGACCTGAGTTTTCTGTCCCCTTAGTTCCTAACATTGTTAACACTGCTGCCACTTGGCATTATAATTTGGTGAACAGGCCATGATTTTTTTCTTGTACTTCAACCGAAACACTTGTCCCACCAGCTGAGCAGAGAGGCACCTCTCTTAATCCTGTAACTGGTGGACTGATGCAGGAATAAAGCCCCATCTGTTTGATCCCACAGTGCTACTTTATTAAGCACAGTTTGAAACATTGAAGTTCTTAGTGTTACATCCAAGACTCAGTCATAGAGAATTAGTTTGGCTTCACTTAAGCCACTAGGCTCCCAAAGATCATGCTGATTTTTCATGCTTTTGATTTCTATCATTGTAGAGCAGGGTTTCTCACCCTCAGCACTATTTACATTTTGGCTTGGGCAATTCTTTGTTGTGAAGACTGCTCTATGCATTGGAGGATGTTTAGCAGCATCCCTGGCCTCTACCCATCAGGTTCCAGCACCACATTCGCCTCCACTCCCAGGTGTGATAACCAAAAGTGTCTGCAGATACTACTATGAGTAACAAAATTGACTCCAGCTAAAAAGACTGATATAGAAGATGTGGCCTGAGAAAAAGGTTTGTTGACTGCCTATGGTTGTATACTGCTAAAGGCATAAAGCTTCGCAAAACCCGAGTCTCTTTTGGCATGTGGCCTGCCCTTGTTAAACATTTTAAAGTTTTGAGGCATTTATTTACTTTCCCACATCAACAGTAATAGGTTATGTCGTAACTATGAGTGACTAAATTTTCTGTCTCCTCAGGAAAATAGCACTGTTAGGGAATCCTGTGGAGAATTTCAGTCTTTGGTCATGATTTTCACATGATAAATAGTACCTTTGTATGTGACTGTTCCTTAGAGTTCAGATATTATTGACCTAATAGTGGAGATTGGAATAAATTAGATGGGGCTGGGGATTTAGCTCAGCGGTTAGAGTGCTTGCCTTGCAAGCATAAGGCCCTGAGTTCGATCCCCAGCTCAAAAAAAAAAAAAAAAAATTAGATGAACTAGGGTTCAGCATGTGCAAACAATTTTTTCTGAGGTATTTTTTTCTCCCTCTGAAGAAAAGAGAAGCCATCATCATACTAAATGTATGTTCATGGTTTAATGAAGGTGCTAATGATTCAAAAGGTAACTTAATACTGCTCAAAAAGCCCAGCTAGAAGGATATTCTGTTTCCTTAAAAGTGTAATTCTCTCTTTACTCTCCTATATTGTTAATTTGGTTTTTAAATTTTTTATTAGTATGTGTTTTCATTACATAATGATTACATTCATCATGGAGAATTGCTTCATGTACATAACACATCTTATATTCTGATGTACTTTGTCTCCCTAAGTTGAGTCTAAGTTGTTAGACTTGTTCACCTGGGGTCAGAGGAGGAACCGAGCCCACCTCCTTGCTGGAGGCACAGTATGGGGAGGGAGATGGAGTAACTGAGAAATTCTAAGGGACAGGGCCAGGTGGTCATGCAACACACACCAAGAACAGTTTTCCAATACTGTGTTTGTAGTCACACCTGTTGTGCAGTTTAAAACCTTGTCGCGGTGAAGTGGTCAAGGTTTTTGCTGGTTGGGAACAGGGAGCCTGCACAGCTGACCATCAGCTCAAAGTAGGCTGTTACCGTCTAGTTGGCAGGCAGGTCTGAATCTGTAAAGTCCACGTCTTTGTGGCCACACGCGGTAGGGGAAGAAGTATATTATGGTTTAGATCTAAAATGTCCCTTCGAGTCTCATGTACTCAGAGGTGGGACTTTTGGGGAAATGACTAAGTCATAAATGCTCCAACTTCATTAGTAGTTTAATCCATTAATCAGATGGCAACTTGGTAATACCGGAGGTGATGGAAACAGGAGGTGGGGCCTAGTTGAAGGGAGTGGATCATTAGGGCATGACCTTGGGAACTATTTCCTTGTCCTCTGCCCCTTCCTTTGCTGTATGTTCTCTCTCTATCTCTCCCACCTCCGTCTCTCTGTCTGTCTGTCTCTCTTTCCTGGCTGTCATAAGGAGGGCAGCTTTCCTTCACACCCTTCCACCAGGACGCTTCTGCTTGCCGCAGACATAAAACCAGTGATGCCAGCTGACCATGGACTGAAACCTTGAGTCACAGTAAATCTTTCCTTCTTTGCACTTCTTTAGGCATTTTGTCTCAGTGATAGCTGATGAACACTAAGCGAAGCACAGAGTTTGTGTAGTTTTTCTCTATCAAAGGGAAAATTTCCATGTGTATGTGTGTGTGCCCAAGACAGAGGGAGAGAGATAGCTGGCATTAAAGAGATTTAATTTAGTTAAACCATACTAGGAGGGTGAGAAAGGGTTAATGCTGACACTTGGAAGCCATTCCACCTTTGCCTCCTATCTTGCAAGTATAATTTCAGAATTATTCAGTAGCATTCTTAGATATTCCTGAAAAACCTCAGAATTTTGAAACACCAGAGGCATAGAAAAATACCAGATTTCCAGTCCACTTTTTATATCTTTAAAACTTGCTATAAATAAGTAGTTCTTTGAAAGCATTCTTGGCTAGTATAAAATTATAATAATAGTACAGAATATAGATCCTGTTGAAAATTTCTGTTGGCCACTCATTTTGGTAAACCAAACTATGAATTTATTCATTCAGTGAATGGTGATTGAGCACCTACTGCATGTCAGGCCTAGGAATGAGTACTGCAGAAAGGATAATAAGACAAAGTTTTTGCCCTCACACAATTTACATTTTCATGGAGGGAGCAGACAAAAAAGTACCATATTTTATTTATAGAATAATTTCAGAAAATAGCACAATGGGGAAAAGCTGAGCAAAGGAAATGTGATGGGAGGTGCTATTTCAGACAAGAATGTGTAAGTTGAGTTGAAAGTATGTAAACCTCAGGTACCAAGTTTATGGTCAAAATAATTCTACTAAGAGTGACTGGAGATGCATTATGAAATGCCAACAGATTGCATACAAATTGCAGCCTTACATCATTTTGCCAAAATTAGCTTGATTAACTAAGGATCCATGAATATTAGCAAAACTTGTTTGATTCCACTGATTGCAGAGAAAAAATTCGACTAGAACCATACACGCTAATATAATTGGCTTTGTGCTAGCCCTTTGATAATTAAGCTCCCTCAGTAGCCAGTGTAGTAAGAAGTGCTGACAGTGTTAAATAGTTTTGCATGATAGATACACCCAGCTTCATTTTTGTCCTTGTACATTTGTTTTTGTGCTTAGTGTATAGCAGAGATTAATTGGGATCCATGCTGCATTGTAATTCAGGAATGTAGAAATGACTAGTACATCTTAGTCTGTAATCAGAATCACCATTTATCTTTCATCAGAGGAGTGATTCCACTAATTGCTTGTCTAAAAGTTCTACACATTTTAAAATCTTAAATACACATGACCACTGAGTGTAACTTGAGGTAACAGTTCCTCCTTGCTTTTATCTTGCAATGCTTCAAGACTTCATCTGCTGAATTGGAGCTCGTCATCCTTAATGGGAAGAAAAGTAGAAGGGCGTCACAGGGAAATAAGTCATTTTAAGAAGGAAATTCTCTAAAGACGAGGGCAAACCTGCTCAAAACAATATTTAGCAAAGCACCCAAACTGTGCTACTCTTCTAAAAATATGGCCGTATTTTCACTCAAGGATAATCCAAATCAATTTGTTTTTAATTCTGTTACAGATAAGAAACGTATTTCCTGGATCCCAAACTTATTCAAGGGCTCTTGTATAAAAGGTGCAATAAAGAGAGAGCAGGGTTTATGTCTAATGTGTCAATGGACTTAGTTCTACCTCTAATAGGCCCACTTGTGACCTTTGGCAGGCGTTCTTGTCGAATAGATGACTGTTTTCTTTCTTCCTTGCTTCTTTCCTCTTTCAGTACTGGGGATCGAACTCAGGGCCTTGTGCCTGCTAGACAAGTACTATACCACTGAGCTATGCCCCCAGGCCTTTTTACATTTGTTTCTTATTTTGAGACCAGCTCTCACTAAATTGCTTAGGCTGGCCTTGAATGTGAGATCCTCCCAGCTTGGCCTCTCTAGTAACTGGGATTAGAGGTGTGTGCCATCATCCCCAGAAATTATGTTTTCTTTATGTTTCTCCCCAATGTACACAAGCTGATCGAGTTTTTGTGCAAATCTTTTCATATTTTTATTTGATGTCTTTCAACATTTTATGGATTTTTTTTCTTATTGTTTTGAAGGCTACAAGGTGAGAATGATTTTTATTGCCATATTTTGAGGATTGATACACACTCTATAATTAGTATTTTGTGGCAAATTTCAATGTATTGGCTAAAAATATACAAATCTTGAACACCATCAGTGGGTGGCTTAAAACAGTAGCAACAGCAATAGCTTGTCCATTTGGGGGTTCTGGTCAAAATTCCTAAACAACAACAACAAAATAACAACAAACGAAAACCAGGACTTGTTACAGTAAAGGAAATGATATAGTAAAGATTGCTGCCTGAGCAACTTCTGCACTCGTCACAACCAAATGGCTCCAGCTGGTGGCCTATTATAAGAAGTTAGAGACATCTCTGCCTGCCAGGCTGGGCTCCCTGCTCTCCTATAAACAGACTATTCAGGTATTTGCTAGAGAACTCAGTGAGCCCACCATATTATTTATACTGCTAGTTACACCCTGTCCCAGGCTGACCCTTCATTCCTGCCTCAGGTGACCCGGGACAGAAGACTGCCCTTTAGACTCATTACACCCTCCCTGCCCTAGATCTGTAAGTAGTAAATCTGTGAATGTGTTTCTTCTTGTGTTGGCATTTTGGATTTGTGCTTTCCATCTGAAGGACCAGGCTCAGTTTTCCCAAGGTTGCCAGGGCAACAAAATGTCAAGCTCCCAGAGTCAGAGCTCTGGTCAGGCAAAAATAAACCAGACAGGGGTCAGATAAGAACCACAAAGGTGTCTGCCCATATAAACAAGTTTCCCATGTAAGGGACACCCTGGTGGCAGGTAGGTCAACTGGGCAGTAGGCCATCATTTACCACTAAAAGACATATCTGGAAAAAGGCACACTGTAAACACGTGTGTCCACCACCCCTTCTTTTCCTGTTAGGGCAAGATTGCTAGCTGCCTGAGTTTAGCTGGGCCCTCTCACTACGTAGTTACTCTTTGCCCAGAACCCTTCCAGGTGTGAGGAAACCATGGCAGGCTGTCTGCAAATTCCCTTATTGGGAAAGGAATTGTAGAAATAAAACACGAGTGCTCACAAAATAATGGAGTCTGGTTTATTTCTCCACTGGAAACCAATAAAAGGAACCAACACTTGGAGGAAAAAAAATCCCTTCATATCCCACTCCCCATTCCCCCCTACGCAATACTACCTTTAGGAAAACAAGCCAGAAATGCTGGTCTTGGTCACCCAGTATTGTTTCCTGCATCAAGAATTAAGAGTTGGTAGCTTTGTGATCTCTTCACGTGAAATTTTGTCTTCAGAGGATGGTGGCATAAGTACCAAAATTACTCATAATTAGTTTTATGTTCCATAAAGTACATATTGGACTCAAAAAGTATATCATCCACTGTCCTTTCTGAAAAAAAAATTAGCTGCATCTCCTCAACCCCACTCTGACTCAAATATTCCAAATAATAAATTTAGTAATGGGAACTATAAATTCTTTAAATTGTTAATCTGATTACAAAATTTAGTGTCAATGTTAACAAAGAATTCTTGAAATAAGGTACATAATATAACAGAGGACTTGAAATAAAATTCTACAGTTCACTATAATCTGAGAAGTGATGACAAAGTGGCTGAGCATAGGTCCTGTGTTTATCACAGGCAGATGTTATTTGTTATCAACATTAAGAGAAAATAGTTGAAACATATTTTTAAAAGTTGTATAGAAATCGTGAGTTTTAAATGCATGTGTTAGAAAACCCTAGAGGAAATGAGGAGCACTTGATTAGTAAAATATATCTGTTTCTTCCCAACTCTGTGACAGCAGTTCATGGCAATTTTAGAAGAACCAATTTGCAATGCTTGTGTTTATTTATTCATCTGCTTTACTCCCTCGAGTTGACGGTGTCCTCTAAACAGACAAAGGCTGCCTCCTGTGGAACACCTGCTGATGAAGTGCTTCTGGACCCGGTGCTGACATCAGACCTTGCTTTATTTAGGTGGGACCGACATTCAGAGCAGTTAGGAGAAGCAGCACATAAGAGGTGAGGCCTGCACCTGCACCGCAGGGAGGAATGAGGCCAAGCCACGGGTGGGCGCCCAACATTTGTAGGAGTCCAGAGAATTCCCTGTGGTCCTGAGATGGAGGAGGCAGGGTTTTATGTGGGCCTGCAGTGATGGTTAAGATCTGGACACAGAGGAAGGCAGAGACACTCAGGAAGAATGGCGGCATGAAATCGTTAAGGACACGTGGGCAGATGGGAGGAACTGAGAACAGTGAATGGCAAGGCAGAAAGTGTTCTTCTTAGCTTGTGGGAAGCACTAAATTCCTTGGAGAAGCTCTAGAATGTTCTCTTCTGACTTTTTCAGGGATTAAGCACAACATGACAGGAAATAATATTTTTCTTTTGTTGCCCTGAGGGCCTTTTGAGCTCTAGGATTTGGATTGAGGAGTAACAGGACTCCACTGTCTAATCATGTACAATCATGAGCAAGTTCCTCAAGCTCATCTTTAAAATGAGGTTAAAAAAAGAAAAAGAAAAGCAAAAATCCAGGTGCAACGACATACACATGTAGTCCCAGCTACTTGGGAGAATGAGGCAGGAGGACGGCTTGCTCGGGAGTTTAAGAGCAACCTGGGCAACAGAGAGACTTCGAGTAAATACATGCATGCTTGCCTTCATACATACTTAGATAAACAAATAACCATGTTTTTGAGTATTGAAAGAGTTAAACATTCATAATGTTTACAGCAGCACCTGGTACATAGTGTGCAATATATTTTAGGTATAATGATTGTTCTGTGAATTTGCTGCTGTCTCTCACCCTTCACCATATCCTGTAAAACTTGTTTTCTGTGACTTTGACAGGAAAATAACGTGAAAGTGATACATCAGAAGAAATAATCTGGTAAGAAAAAGCAAGGTTGAGAAAAAAAATAAAAAGGGAAACCTATTGTTTCAAGAAAAAAAAAACAACCCAGAATTTTCAATGCCGAAAAACTGTCAAAGAATGTCTTGATCAAAATGACTTTATCAGTATTTTTCTATTCTACTTTTAATTATTTTTGAAGGCCATTAAAAGTACAATGGAACACACACTTTTACAAGTCATGTCAGCTTAGCTCTCACAGTACAGGATAACCCATTCTAAGCATTTTAATACAGACCTTTTAAAATGAGTTCTTTTTCATAGTCTTCTCTTGGGAACAGAAAAAGCTTTTGCAAAAATCTCTAAATGAGGAAAAGAATCCAGCCTCAATGTTTCCTACAAGGCATCCTTCAAGAGATGACCTCTGAACTAAAGTACAGTTTACCTTTTACATAATTTCTGAAAGTGCCAAGAATTCTTCTTCCTTGTTCAGTGTCACTGGTTCTCAGGAGAACAAGACAGTGTCTTCCCTCATGAACAAATGTTACTCCTTCATTACTCTTGATTTTTCCCATTCATTTCCCTCCCTATTTATGTTTAGCATTATGCTTGCGGGGTCACAGCAGTATAAAATATGGATGCTCCACCTAAATACCACAGATGGGAAAGAAGTTGTTGAATATGTTACTAAATTTCAAATAAGTATGTTTCTTCTGAGAATAATTCAGCATATTCTTGAAATGAGATAGGACTTAATGACTGAGTAACCTGTTTTGACATATTCCCCTTCAACACAGGGACATAGACAAATAAAGTCAAAAGAGCAGAAATGAACCATGCGTCTCTGGTTCTTATTTTTATTTACTATTGGAAGTCCTGCAGCTCCCTGCAAAATACTTCTATTGTGTCCAGGGTGCTCTGCGGAGGCCCACATGTATCACCTAACATCCTTTACCTCGTGGCATTTACAGTTTTCTCCCTTTATTTCTCCAGTATCATTTGGTGGTGATGATCTTCATTGTTAAGGCGTCCACAGTAGGGTGTCCTGGGTGAGGCCTGGTGCCTTTTCCACCCAGGGGCTGCCAATAGAGTCTAAGTTGCAACAGTTTTGGAAATTCTAATAAGCCAAAATTACACTGTGTAGTGTGCACATTTTGTGTTGCACTTTATGACATGCATCTCAAAGCAGTATGTTTTCCTGCATCCCGGTGTCTATAGAATTTTTGTAAATGTTGCTCTTTTCAGTTTTTAAATTTTGATTTGAAGCCCTCATCCCAATCTAAGGTCTAGACTTAGGGACGGTCAAACACACAAACACCATTTTGAACTAAGCCTATGAGCGGAACTGTTTCTTCTTTTACAGTGAATTTCCTGGGAAGTCTCTTGGTCCTGCATGAGACCAGACTCGGGCCAGAAATCCCAGATGTCAGCACAGTTTGGGTTCAAGTGGGGACTCCAAATATATTTTTGTTTATTCTATTTTTACAGAGGTGCTAAGATATAAACATTAATCTTTTTTCTTTTTTAGTTTTCAAGCAGTTATGTAGAATTATTAAGTTTGTGGTTCCAGTTACGATGAAAGTTTATTAGATTTAGTTGATTTTTGCAACTACATTCTATCTTGGGAGAACCTTCTCTGTATCTTAGGTCATTTGATTTTGTTTTACTGAGAAAATTGTTATGACACAAAACTTTCATTTGGAACTTCTTACTGAACTTTGGAATCAATTTATCATGATTCTGTGTGTGTGTGTGTGTGTGTGTGTGTGTGTGTGTGTGTAATAAAATTAAGCAATAGTTGAACTTTTTGAAGGGTGAGAGCTCCCTGCAGGCAGGCCCAATGGTTTATTTATCTTCTCAGTCCTGTGTGTAGGACAATGTCTGATATAGAGAATTAATTCAATAATTGTTGGCTTCATTAATTTATCTATTGGGGACATTAATATTGGAAAAGTAGAAAAGTTATATTTGTAGGTTATGACTGATTTGAGTCAATCCATTTTTACAAAATGTTTATGCATCTCCCTGTTAAAATGTTCTACATCCTTCAAGGTTTATTTCTAATATCATTTCCTTTAAAAATGTTCCCAGCACAAACATTTTTAGTATTTATTTCTTTAAAAAATATGCTTTTCTCAAAAGCACAATGATGAAGTTGTTAGCCAGACAGCAGAGGTATTGAAGACATTTACTTATGAGTTTCAAGTGCAGATGAACTTTCAAGCTTTGTTAGATTATACTGTCTTAAATGAGTATGATGACCGCATGCATATACAAATCCGTTCTGTATCCTGACGCTCTTATGACCATTTGGAAATTTCCCACTAAGTGGCCCTTTATCTCTCACTAATTCCAAAGATGACAGATGCAGGATTTCATTGTCTAGTTAGTGGAAACTGTGCTCTCTGATTAGGTGCTTTGCCCTTTTTGAAGCTTTGATTTATTGGGGCAGAGCAAGCACTGGCTTTTGTATGTGCTAAAGGAAACTCGGGTGAGGAATAATTTATAGTTCTCTTTTTGTGGCTGAAAAAATATAAAGGTTATTTTCATTATATTGTTATAGGAATTGTTCAAAAACAGAAGAAAGATATTGTAATAAGTAGAAACCCAAAGAATGACATTGAACTCTTGTTTCAGTTAACTTAAAAAATTGTTAAAATCATATTTGGAAGCAGATTGGCCCTACTGAACCCCAATCTTGATTTTACAGAGAACGATATCTCTTCTAGTCTGGGGTCAGCAGCTCCCAGGCAAGTTACATTTGCCAAAACAAAGTGTGGGCGGCAGGTAGCAGGGAAGAACTGGCTAGTAGCACTTTCCACCTGGGAAAATGCTGCCAAAGGAGAATCCAAAATACAGGTGCCAAGAGAATGTATGCGACAAAAAATTGTTGCAAACATTAGACATTACCAAAATGTATATTTTCAAATTTTGATAATTAGACACTACCAAATTTATTTGATGTTCCCAATATTTCATTTTCCCCTTTTTATACCCCAATAAAGCCTCTATTTTGGTGAGCAAGGTGCAGCAAGGTACAGGCTACTCCTATTAAAATATATTAGGAAAGCACTACGAAATCAAAACATTTTCTGTAATATGATAAAGTCTGGGTTTCTTCTTCTGAACCAGCCAAGACACTGTCTAATCATCACAGTGAATGTACAAACTCTTCCAATCTCGTGGATAATTCCCAATTCAAACCCTAACTCCCAGATTACAGAGTAAGTAGGATTTCGGAATATTGCACAGGGAGTAAGGTGAATGGTAGCAATTAATTCCATTGGTGGATGGTCTGGGGTGAGCAAAGGAGAGCATCCTAAGCAGAGAACAGTAACAGGGCAAACAACTGGAAATAGGAAAGTTCTGGGTTGTGTTTGTGAAATGGTAAATAATCTGGTTTAGTGACAGGTAATATTTTAGGTATTTAAAATGAACCAGGTAGTAACTCTTTACTTGTCAAAACAATATTCTATAGATGACACCTTTCCTGTCACTATCATATCGCTGAGGAAATAAGGTCACACAACTAGAAAGAGGCAGGGCTAGCATGTGATCCTAAGTCTGCTGGGTTCAGCATGAACTCTTAGTCATGGTGCATTTCATTTGTGACAGAGAAGAGGACCTTTATAAAGGAGGAGAGGGCAGTAGAGAAGTGACAGATACTGTGAAAACAGCAGAGCACTTAGGCTCTTTTTCTAATAGATTGCTAGAGAGTTGCAAGTGAATGTAGTATCTTGCCTTTATACCCACCTGAACTCAAAACCAACCTCATCATTGTTTCCATCTTCTTGGGCAGCCCTCCCCTTAAAGTCGGTACACAGGTTAGAGCATCCTCGCTATATACTCAGGCATCTAAGTCAGGGCCCTCAGAAATCTCTCTCTCCATCCAAGGTGTTCCGCCTCCTCAAAATCTCTCTCTTGCTCTCTCTACTTATTCTACTTACCTGCTATGTCTCTGCTTTCCACTCTCATATTCTTACCCGGGGTAGTACAACCACAACTACTCTTTCTCCCTACCTCTTCCAGTTCCGCAGTGCATCCTACAGATGACAGCTAGAAAAATTTCTGAAGCTGGAGATCAAATCATCTCACTGTCCTTCAAGCTTCATGGTTCCATTTTGCTTGCAGGTTTCTTTTCAAAGTCCTCAGCCTCCCTGTCAAGAGCTTCCAGCTTTGAGTCCTGAAACAGACTGAGTGTTCATGTCCCCTCAAATACATATACTGAAATCCTAACAGTTAATAAGATGGTATCAGGAGGTGAGACCTTTGGAAGATAATTAGGTCATGAAGGTGGCACCCTCAAGAATGGAATTAGTTCCCTTATAAAAGAATTCCCAGAGAGCTCTCTTCCCCTGAGGACACAGTAACAAGCCAGTGGTCTGGAAGAGGCCCTCATAAGAACTCAACCATCTGGCACTCTAATCTCTGACTTTAGCTCCCCGTACTACAAGAGATAAATTTATGTTGTTTAGGAGGTACCCAGTCTGTGGTCTTTATTATAGCAGCCTGGATTGAGACAGGTCCCCACCTGCATTTCCTCTACCTTGTCAACATCACTGCACAATGTCAACTCCAAACACACTAATGAGACTCTGCTGAGACCTGTCTTATACTTCCTAGCCTCCTCTTCACGTCTTGCCAGTGAAGTACTCCTGCCTGAAACGCCCTGTCCAAACCATATCCCCCTTCATAAAAACTCTTCACTAACCTTGGTAAAACTGGTTTCTCCCCCGAACCCTCCCAAAGTGTTTTGCTTGTACTTCACACTTCAAATTTTCCATTCTCCACTTTATATCATAGCCTTTGGGTTTTCAACTTTCTCCTCAATTAGACTTATAAGACCTTCATGAGGAAAGAACTTTACTCAGCACAATTTTACTACTGTGATTATTAATTGTGATGTGTCAATCTGACTTTGGTAAGAACTGCCTAGTAGATTAGTAAACTGGGTGTGTCTGGATGACTGACATGTAGGCTGCAAACTGGGGAGGGAAAAACCCATCCTGGATGTGGGTGGCACCAATCAATAGGCTGGTAGCCTGGAACAAATAAAAAGGGAAAGAAAAAAGACTTACTACCTTTTTTTCTTTGGAGGAGCTCAAGTCTTCACCACCGCCTTTGGATTTTTTTTTTTTTTCACCTCTTCTGGTATTGGAGATTGAATCCAGCTACATCTCAAGCCCTTTTTAAAAAATATTTTATTTTGAGATAAGCTCATGAAAAGCCATTAAGTTGCCCAGCAGGACTATAATTTGTAATCCTCCTGTCTCAAACTCCCAGAATGCTGGCATTACAGGTATGTGCTACCACACCCAGCTTTGTTTCAGTTTTTTAAATTCTTAATGTCTTATTTGTGACTTATTTTTTCATCCATGTATATTTGGAGGGGTATTTTAAATTCTAAGCTTTTGGCCACTTTTTACATTGTGGGTATTGATTTTGAGATTAATTCCACTGGAGTTGGAGAACACACTTAGAAAATTATTAATATTTCCTTTTTCTGCAATTGGTCCGTTTTCTTCTATAATTTCTCTTTTTACTTTTTGAATGTTTTATTTTCCCGATGTTTATTACCACAGTTTGGTTTTCTTAACTTTGAAAAGCCCGATTGCTAAGTCACTCACAGATTTTGAAAAATTAGTCTCTAATATATTCAAATATACCAGGTACTTTAACAGTTCTTCTTTTTGAGAACTTCTACTTGGACTCTCCATCTTCCAGCATTTCCTATTAATGCCATACTCTTCTTCCCTACCAGCTTTCTTCTTTAGTACAGTCATATTACTGTTTTAGAAACTTTAAGGCTAATAATAAAATATCTTCTTTTTCCTCCACAACAGGTTGCTATCTCTCAAATTCACAATTTTTAAGGGCACTAGGACCATTTCATTTACCTTCCTCTCCCTCTTCCAATATTGCCACTTGTCCATGTATCTACACATCAAGGCTAATAATATTTACATTCTGTTTTGTAGCGGTGATTAAGTATTTCCTTGAAGATGAAAACCACACACAGCATTTGCATTATAATTATTTAAATATTATTCGCAGAATAGCCAAGTTTTACGCTATGACTGGATTTCCTTTTGTTTGGCTTCAAGGTCCTAATCTAAGTACTATTCACAGGGACATTGAGTTACAGTTCATTTTCTCACACTCCCAAACATTTATTCAAAACCCTGCAGTATTTTATATCCAGCAGTTGGAGGTTTTTTTCGGATAGTTTTGTTTTTCACTGAAAATTCCAATGTCTTTTCTTGTGGGGTGAAGAAATCCCTGCCTCCCACCTCATATCCTTAACATCATGGGTTTCTTAGCCAATGTCTTGCTTACAATCCAGTCCAGTATTTCCGAACTTAACTGATTGCTTCATTTTAATTTGTTGTACATTTAACAACTCTTTTTTTCTGAGAAATTTGGCCTTCCTTTTTTATAATGCATTTTAGCCCCTTCGCATAGCCTGAAATGCATCCAGAGTTCGTTTCAAGGATACACAGCTTCTTGACTGTTTTCGTGGGTCTTAGCTGACGTTCTCCCTTACGGCAGCCACATCCGCCCTCTGCCGAAGGCGTGCACGGATTTCCACTACCGTCCAGAGAAGACCGTGCGGAAAGGGGAGCCACCGCGGACGGCGCCCGAGAAATCTCGCGAGATTGCCGGACTCGGCCCCCTTAGCTGTGCTGGGCCCCAGGGCGTCTGGGAGTCCGCCATTCCACAGACCTCTGGAGGCTCGCAGCTTGCTTGTGGCTTTATGTGTGTACCGGCAAGAGGATGTTGAGGCTACCTTTGGATTTTTGTCTCTGGTTCCTTCAGGCTTCCTGAGCAGATGCTTCAGCATTCCAGTGCCAACCAGGCGGTTTACTGACACGGACTTGCACTAGGCTCGGCAGTGACCTCCAGGCCTTCGACCTTCGACTGGATCCTCTGGCTCTCCTCTGTTGAAAATGGCCGTTTTGTATTCTTCCACCCATGATTCCACAAGGAGCCATTGTAAGTCTACTTTTCAAATCCTTGATATAATCATATATATTTTGCATTAAATCTATTTCTCTGGCGAACCGTAACTGATACACCTACTTTGTAGTAAGTTCATAGAAATGAATTATGCTGAAATGAAGATGCAAGTGCTTGGAGCAGAGGCTACCTTTGAAAATGGACTTGATGGGCCCTGTCTTCTTTTACCCAGAGATCATACCGAGGAGGCAGGTGGCTATGGAGCCACCTGGGGCAGGGTAACTTAGAAACATATCCGACAGATTTTACCACATAAAGCCCCAGCTAGTCTCACTCAGACAAAGGCAAGAAGAAAGAGTTGACAGAATTATTTACCTTGGCAAATTCTTAGCATTGTGGGATATTCATTTCCTAAAAGAGGAGTGTCCCAATTCATTTCTTATTTTTTTGGTGTGTGTACAATTGGCATAGGCCAGATCTAACAGGAAACTGGGATATTACATAGACTGAAATTCATATATATTATTTAAAAATATATTGAAAAAACATAGTTGTATTTATGGGAAACAGAGTGGTACTATGATTTTTGAATACAGTGTGAAATGATTAAATCAAGCTAATCAACATATCTGTCACCTCAAATTCTTAACATGTGAACATTTGAAATTTGCTGTTGGCAATATTGAAATGTACAGTGCTCAGTTATTAACTGTATTCACCACCCTGTGCAATTGATCTAAAAAATTAATCAAACTGATGACTATCAAAGCATGCAAGACCTCAGTTAGATACAAGGAGTTTGATTTTTTAAATCAATTCTGTAGATATTATGACCTACATCACATAGTTCTACAAAATCCTGCCATGTGCGGTGGCACATGCCTGTAATCCCAACACTCGGGAAGCTGAGGCAGGGGGATTGTGGTGAGTTTAAGGCCAGCCTTGGCTACATAGTGAGTTCAAGGCCAGCCTGAACTGCTTAGTGAGACCCTGGCTCACAAAACAAAAACAAAAACAAAATATCCTAATGCACTGCCAAATAGGTATGAAATGAAAGAAGGCGACATAATTAATAATCTACATTTCAGCCTGTAAATGTTCAGTTTGGACTACTCTGGATGATTTAGTGGAGGTGCCTCTGCTATGAATAAAGAGCAACAGTCACATATTGCAGATTAATGCAAGTGTATGGTCTTGGTCTCTCAAACACATGAGCTGCTTTTCTGGGAAGTGTCAAGCCAAACAAAGTGCAGCCTTCCCTCACTTTATATGACAGTTGTTAATCTGAGAATTCTACATATATTAAAGTCATGTAAAAATATGTTTTCTGTTACATATAAAATACAGTTAGATTCTATGCTTGCATAATTATAAAGAGATATTTTACCTGTTTAGAAAAATGTTGGAATATTGTAAAACCTTGATTTGCAAGCATAATTTGTTCTGGAAACATCTTGTAATCCAAAGCACTTACATATCAAAGCAAATTTCCCCATAAGAAATAATAGAAAGTAGATGATTCATTCCACAGCTGAAAAATATTTATATAAAGTGATTACAGTACTGTAATGTATAAAATAATAAAGAAAATACAAAATATAAAGAAAAATAAATTAACCTGTGCTTACCTTTGAAAATCTTCATGGCTGGTGTGAGGGAGACAAGAAAGAGGAGGATTACTGTGTAGGATGACTTTCACTATCACTAATGGGATCACTGCTATCTATTAGTTCAATGGAATTTTTCTTTTTGTGCAATTTTAACAAGGAGCCTATCTAGTGACACTTGCTTTTGCTTCCCTTTGAGGATTTTGCAGAAATATGACATTATATTGCCATTAAACAGATTGATTGCTCACCCTGCTGCAACCTTATTCAGTAGATGCTTTTCTACAAAATTTTACACTGTTTCTCACATTTTGCACATTTCTCTAATCTCATTTGAAGTGAGGGGTTCATCTGTCTTTTTGTCCTCCTTCTCTGCAGAGGAGATCTCCTTTATAACCTCTTGCTTTGGGAGGTAATCACCCACAATCCCACAACAACAGAGAGAAGAACCATTGGCTCAGTGTGATCATGTGATCTTCGGCATCATGTATTGCAAGACATTGCTCATTTATCAAGTTAAAATTCATTAGAAATGTTTCCTTGCCTTGTGGAACACTTACAGAACAAGTTACTTGAATCTAAGCTTTTACTATATCAGAAAAACATCAAAAAATTGTATGGCATGTAGATGCATTCTCTGTTGGGTAGTGCTGTACCATACCTTGTGAAACATTTAGATTCACTAGCTTCCCATAAGTGCTACTAGTGCTCCCAAATGTTATGACAACCCAAAGTAGTCTCATCAGTTTCCAGAATAGCCCTACTAGCTAGTATCACCCCACTGAGAAACTCTGACCTAGCTTCATGAGGAAACAGATTCAAAAAGGAAAGTGAATTACCAAAATTGACTTTGCTAGGAAGTAGACAAACGAGAATTATAAGTATAATTTGTCTCTTACCCCTTAATTGGTTGTATTTATGCACTCAGAGTCATGTATGTTACATTTATCTGTATTTAGACATGTGTGATGACCTTTGTTATCTTGAAAAACTATCTAGTCAGTATTTGACTATGCTGTGTTTTATAAAAGCCTGTTCTGACATTTTGATTAAAATTCATTCAGTCATACTGCTCAATTCAGGTAAAACAGTTGTATATGTAGCACAGACTAAAGGTAGGAAAATGTTGTATATCCTATTAACTATAAACTTCCATTTCCAGTTACAGGGCTGACTAGGTAGTGAGACTTCCTTTCTACTACAATTAACCACTTTCCACTGAAAATAATTACATGGGTAAATCCTGAAGACCATCCTCACTTCTGACACCATTTGTGAATTTGTGGTCCCCAAGTATATTAGTCAACTTTCATGTCACTGGGACACAGTACCTGACACCCATAGTTTCAAAGCGGAGAGGTTTAATTTGGCATTCAGTTTTAGGGTATTCAGTCCATGATCGGCTGGGTGCAAGGAAGACACATCGTGACAGAAGGCTATGGCAGAGCAAAGATGCTTAATTCATGACAGCTGAGAAGCAGGACAAGGGAAAAGTAATTAGAGAATAAGGGGGGAGGAACCTGATATGGACTCCAAGGTCACATCCCCATGACTCACACAGACACACTCAGTAGTGTGTTTTAGTAATCCCTTCAGTGGCTCCCAGGACACTCAGGTAGACACAATTAAGCAGAACCACCACACCAACATACTCACAGATTTGATAACTTGCTAGAAGTACTCACGTAACTCACTGAAAGCTGTTGTACTCAAGATTATTTTTTACTGTAGCAAAAGAATGCAGATTAAAATCTGCCAAGAGCTGAGACACATGAGGTAGTGTCCAGAGAAGTTCCAAGGATGAAGCTTCTGTTCTCTCCCAGTTGAGTCATGGGCAGGGCTACCTTCTCCTGGCAGTAATGTGAGATAGTGTGGGAATACGGCCAACGAGGGAAGCTTAGCCAGGCTTTGGTGTCCAGAGATTTTACTGAGACCTGGTCACTAAGACATGATTGGCTGTTTGTGTAGTTTACTTTTAATCTTTGGCACTATTATGGTTTAGATCTCAGATGTTCCTCAAAAGTCTCATATTCAGAAGCTGGGGCTGGTTGGAAGAAGCAGGCTTCTGAGGGTGTGACTTGGAAGTGTATATTCTAGTCCCCAGATCTTCCCTTTTCTCTCTGCTTCCTGGCTGTTATAGATTGAGCACCTTTTCCTTTGCCATGTCCTGATGTCATCCTGTTTCTGCCTTGGAGCCAGCTGACCATGGACTGAAGCCATGAGCTAAAATAAACCTCTCCTCCTTTAAATTGTGGATATTGAGTGTTTTATCCTACCAATGGGAAAGTGACTAACACAGAATATTGATATCAGAATACTTGAATATGTTGTTCAGAAACCTTTGAAACTGATTCACTAGAGGAATTTGGACAAGTTTGGAGATGAGGGCTAGAGTAGCTCTGGAATGCTGTAAGCTGAGCTCGATGGGAGATTCTGACCAGAGCTCAGAAGACCAAAATGCCCATAGGAATGCAGATAGTAAAGGCAAGGCTTTGGAAGCTTCAGTTGTGAAAAAAAGATTCCACTGGTAAGTAGACTAGACTTGAACTCCTAGGAGCCAAGAGCAAAGGCCAGACCATTCTTCAAATAAGATTAATTCTTTTCCTTTCCACTTTCTTCTCTCTCTTTCTCTTTTTTTCTCTTTCTCTCTATATCTCTATCTCTATCAGTCTTTTGCGGTGCTGGGGATAGAATCCAAGACCTCACTCATGCTAGGGAAGCACTATATCACTCAGCTATCCTCCCAGCCCACTAAGGTTAAACCACCTAACTGCCTAAAAATGCTATAAAATGTATAAAAATTCTTTTAAAAAGAGCATCACAGAGCTAACAAAATGGCAGAATTATTAGGCCCAAATTACATGAAGCTGGAGTCATAAAGGTACAGTATATAAAGAAAGACTTGAAACTTGAAGGCAAGTGCCATTCCTGGGAGCGTTGTCCAGCTGGCCTCAAATGGGTAGAGACTAAGACAAAGCCAAGGGCCCGCCTAAGATGGAACATCTAGAAGAAGACCTTTCTGCACATAATGCTGAGATCTGAAAGTGTAAGGGTAAGCCAGAAAAGAGTCATCTTGCACCATTGTCTTGGTTACTTTTCTAGAGTCAGTGGTTTGTAAGAGAGCAGATTTAATACAGGACAAATACAAGTTACAACATTCACACACACAAACCAAATACAGGAGTAGTGTAGAATGTCGATCTATGCACTGGAGACCTGAAAGATCCAGTCAAGGGCTGGATGCCCACAGCAGCATCCCCATGTACATCTGTTTCTGTGCTAGAAGGCTGAAGAAATCTATACTGGAGCCAGGATATGATGCTCACAGCAGGGATGAAGACTAGAGCTCCCCTGAAGCAACAGCAGCCATCCTTGATGATAGCAAGGCCCTGAGCTCCTTCCACAATGAGAATAACTGAGTTCCCTTCAGGAAAACCAGCAACAACAGAGCTTCTCCTGGGAAACAGCCGGCTGCTCTCTTCTGCTCCTGTTTTCCTTTATGTTGTGTGGGCAGTAATCTTCAGGTGGATCTTCTATGCCCAGAACCACACCAACTCAGTCCAGCTAGGCATTCCTGCTCAAGGTGACCATGATAATAAGTCCACCAGAACCATCATCTAAGAGAATGCAGGGATTTTTACTTTGACACTAAGCAGTGATGGAAGGAGGGACAGAAATTTCTGAAGTGTAACAATAAGTTTATGTTGATGCAGATTTGCAGCCCAATCAGATTTTCAGTCCAATAGAACCTCAGGCTGTGAATTTTGTTTGAAGTGGCCATGCCTCCTAGGCCTTGGTGGATGTTGATTCAGGTCCTCTCTGGAGGAGTATGGCTTTATTTTAGGACTCGAAATTCTCACAAGTAATTTCTAAAGAAAATAACAAGCTTATAGTAAAGAAAAAAAGCATGTAAGGAAGTAAGGAGTAGGAGCCAACAGAATAAGAGACTGCAGAAAGAGATCTGGAAAATCCTTCAGATATGGGAAACAGCAGAGAAATGATAAAATAACTATACTTCCTATGTTTAAAGAAATTTAAGAGCCCAGTTACTACAAAACATATTAGCAGGGCTTAGAAAAATGAATTTACATCCTCAGGTTCTAAAGATTTGAGTTTCTTCACATAAATTTCACACATATGTTGACAATAAGTATACCTCATTGATCTTCCAGAAATGTTCACAGAGCTCTGGGTGAACTGCCTCGGTTTAGTCAATAGTGCTTTCCTCTAACCTTTGATCTTTTGAATAAAAAAAAGAAGATATTAGAATTTATGTTACTCAGTGCTATTTTGAAAAGAAGTGTAAAGACAGTGGCTCCTCACACAAGGTACTTTATTTAAAACATTAATTGGACCAACTATTTATTAGTTATTTGGCCTTGGGCAGATTATTTAATATCTATGAAATGAGGATAATAGTAGCATTGTCTCAATTTTTAATAAAATAAGGCTGGAAATACTACTGACTTCATAGGAGTATTATGAAGACAAAATATCAGTGCATGTAAAACTTAGGACCTAACAATAATTCATCAGTACTTGGTGGCTTCCTTTGGGAAAAGGAAGATGTAGTGTTCAAAAGAAGATTAATTACAAACAACGATTCATTTGACAAAAGCATACAATATGGTGTTCCTTTAAAAGGGGCATATCTACCACTCATTGATTAAAACATTCTTTTAATCCTGGATAGATGTGTTTGTTATGGAAGCAAGGACAAGAGCCAGCAAGGACCTGTGTTTCAGGTGTGACCTTGTGAAGTCATCCTATTCTTCTAATTCCATTTTCTTCTCACATCTCTTTTCCCATCTGTTTGATGTCTTTGTTTTTCTACTCAGTGAGCATGTGAAGTCACATCCTTGGCAAAGTAACATTTCACACATGTGAAAACTATTTCACTACCTCTTCCCTTTTAAGTTGACTAAATCACTTTCTTTAAACTTTTTACTTGGTCAGTTTTCCAAAACCATCATCATCATCACCATTTTAGAAACTACGTATGTTTTATCACATCCCACTTAAATTTGGAGCTCAAGGAAGACATTTTAATCAGTGATGTGCACCTAGTGCTGACTCATTTGGAAGATAAATTTACCACTCCTATGTATGTTTCCTAGTAAAGTATTGCACCTGATTTTATTCTTTCAAGGGCTGGCAACTGAAAGAATTTGGCCTGCAAGTCAAGGTCACTGACTGGCTGTTTTAATAAAGTATTATTGGAACACAGCCATACACAGTGTTCCTTTAAGTGTTGTGTAGTGTTACTTTTTTGCTTTAATTACGAATTTGAGTAGTTGTGACAGAGACCTTATGGTCCTCAAAAGTCTGAACTATTAATATTTGGCCTTTTGCAGAGTAAGTTTGGTAGTAGCTGCATAAAAGCAATGTTACGCTGCTGAAGGGTGCTGCCCTTCCATTCCTTGTCTTCCACCACGTCTCTCTTCCCTCTCTTCCCTCCCCTCTTCATGATGCTAAGACCCCACTGGTCTTCCCTTTGTTCTTAGAGTGCACTGACACCCTTCCTGTCAGGGACTTTGCATAGGACATTATTCCTGCCTGGAACAGTCTCCTTTGTCTGGACAGCCTTCTCCCCTCAGGGGACTGCTTCTCATCTTTTACCCTTCAAATTTTACCTCCTCTCAGAGAGGCTTCCTAACCTTTTTTAGAACTCCAGCAGTATCTTGCTTTTTTCTGTCAAATCATGTATAACACTTGGAAGCTGAGTTTTTATTTGTTTATTTACTTCTTTAATGCCCCTCTCCCCTCTGTGAGCTCCACAAGTGAGAGGCAATGTCTTGTTTTGTTCACTGCTCTATCCACAGAGCCTGGCACATAATAGGTACACAGTAGCTAATTACTGAATAAATGAACAAATACCTGGTGAATTTGCAAGTACAACAATCTTTCTTTTATTTGCAATTTGAATCTTCTCCATAAATGTAGTACTTTGCTTTGATAATGTTTGTTGTATTTCTTCTCCTTGGCTCCAATTTATCGAGGTCATGCTGTATTTAAATTTTTTTTCTTTCCTTTGTGGTAATTTCTCTCTCAGCTTGATGCCATTTGCAAACTTAATGAATACTATTTGGTTATTTATGTGGTCAGGACAGAATGAGGAAGACATGTTGTACTGACTACTGTTATATTTGGGTCATTTTGGTAATAGGAACATTGAATCTTCACGAAGAAAGTATCAGCTCTTTCCTGAATGAGATGCTGGAAATTGTATATTAGAATATTAATAAATACTTTGTAAATTGTATAATATTTGTTTCTGGGATATTTGTATGTTGATGCCAGTACACATTATGGTTTCTAAAAAAGCATTCTCATAGGCCAAAATTGATTACACTTATAAAGTATTCTCTAATTACAGAAATTTTCCTTTAAAAACTGTGCGCCGTAAATGCCTCTTCAGAGTAAAATGAGATGCAGCCGAGAAGATGAAAATCCTTATGCAGTGTACCAATTATGGCTCTGATTAAACTGTGTCTGCTTTGCAGCAATGGCTTTGCTAAAATGAAAGCTTTCCTACTGCCAATTACACTGTGCCTATCTCCCTATACACAACTCCATCAGACAACTTCTGTATAAAACACAGCAGCTCCTTAACAATTCAAGAACACTGGGCAGAGGAGATGGGAACTTAGAGAATGAAGGTAGGAACTGTAATTTTTAGAATGTGGCTCTCAGGCAGCAGTATCACCATCCCTGGGAATTTATTACACATATAAATTCGCAGAGCCTGCCCCAGCCTTACTGAATCAGAAACTTGGTAGGGTGTATTACAGAAAGTTTACTCATGACACTTGTCAAAGACAGACAGATTTATTTAAAGGAGAGTACTGCAGTGGGGTTTTGTCATAGGGAAGAAAGATTGGGCTCAACTCCAAATACAAGGAAAACTGGGAGTTGATAGTGAAGGAGCAGGTGGGGGTCAGAAGATAGAAAACTACTGAGAGGAAATACTAGGGGTAAGAGAGAGTTCTGGCTAAATAGCCTTAGGATTCTTTCTGAAGGCAGGCTGGAGCAATCAGACATGATCGGGGGGATAGTGGAGGATGAGGGATTTGATCAGATCTGGTGGGTGATCAGATACCAAGGATGAAGGATTTTAGTTAAGACAGTTTAGCAGGATTCTTGCTAAAATGGACAATGAAAATATAATTACAGAAGTCCAAAAGTCAGAACCTCGTTGAGAAGAGATTTCAAAGAAGCCTGACTACAGTTTGGTGAAGGACAGAATCTTCATCAGGTGGGAGGAGAGAGGAAATCAGCGATCTTTGTCCTAATGGGCCCTCCAGGAGAATCTGCTGCATTTGGACTACTGAAGTACAGAAGTAGAAAGCAAAAAGAAATCCCATGTGTATTCAGGTAGGAGACTTGTAAAGTCTCCTCACTACGCTAAGTGCTGAGGTCTCCTATCTGTATGCTAAAGAGTGAGGGTTTGCAGTCAGTCCATTCTCTCCTGATACTTGTCAAGGGCTTGCCTCTGGAATGATCTCAAAATGTCAGTGAATTTCTTCTGTGTTTTGGATAGATCTTCTGGTGGGTTTACAGGTGTCTTTCCTGACTCTTATGTGACTTATCTTCTCTGTAGTATGCATTGTACACATACTTGTCTTCTCTGCAGTATCCATTGTACACATACTTGTCAGAACTTTAACTTTTCCCACTTCTTTTGCTTATTTTGTTTTCACTATAATTGGTCTTGGATTCCTCTTGTTAGTCTTTTTGTATCTTGACTTCTTTATCTTGTGGGCTGAAATGGAAGCGAGACATCGACATTTGAATAATCCCAAACACATTTATTACTTTCATTCAAGAAATATAAATTACTATACAACTATTACTGGTATTAAATTTAGAGGTAGCCCAAATTATGTGAACTAATATTTACTTGTACCCTTTGTGCACCTAGTACTCTGTCAGATACCATCCGTAAGTGTGGTTACTCTAGTCGAGGACGTGACAAAGTAATGGTGCCATCACATTTCCTAATCAGACTGTAACAAGAGAAAACTGAAGGGTATTTATTTAGGATGTATGCTAACACTTTGTAGTGCAAATATTCACAGAAAAGGAAATAGACCAAAATAATTAATAGGATTATAAATTAAAAAGCACTGAGGCTATGAAACATAACGTGAAACAGTTCTTTCTAATCATGCCTCGGCAATGACTGAAATAATTTCTCAGGCACTAGAATACTTTGCAAAGAATACATAGAGGATAAAGAATCTCTTGTTTGAACAAGAGAAAATGTTAACATATGATTTAAAATGATTAAAAGCAAGAACCATTTGTCTCTTTTTAGGGATAATATAGAATGGAATTGTGTTACACAATATGAAAGGAAGATTGTTAATTGGCACACCCAATTAAAATACTATTTAAGATACAATTTTATAACAAGGGGGCTATTTATCTGGTTTTTCATTATTTCTGTCAGAATATTAACTGAAATATTTATGCTTCTACAGTTGATAACAGAAGGATTCTTTAACATAATTTTATTTATAAAGCTGTTTGAAATACCTCATTCAGAATGAATGTACTCTCTAGAGAGAGAAATATATTTCACTATATATTTTTAAAGCGCAAATATATACAGCAGCTATCTATGCTTTTGAGCGGGGTTCTGATGTTACTATCATGTTATTTCTCATTAAATATTGGGTTGTTATTCTTTTGTTGGTGCTCAAGGGAGTAGTCTGTTTGGAATTCTTCCTCTCCATTTGTTGTCCAAATTCAGCCTCTCCACCCTCCACCTTATTTCCTCTGATCATTTCTTGTCTCACTTAATTCTGGGCCAAGAGTGCAGGCTTGTGTTAAAAAATCACTTAAATTCTGTCACATATACAGATGTAATTTTGGGTAACTTAATCTTTTTGAACCTCGGTTTCCTCTTCTGTAAGATTCCTGAAGCGATAGTTCTATTTCATAGGATTGGCTGTGAAAATTAATGCAACGCATTCAAAGTTCTTTGCATTCTGTCCAGCAGAGGGTACACACTTAATAAGTTGTTGTGGGGTTTGTTTTTCCCTTTCCTTTCAGGGTTCTTACTGTAGGTTGGTCTCCAGTCGGACAACATGCAAATAACTGTTCACTTTAAGTGTAGTCATTATAGAGGTTTTGCCTTCACTGCAAAATGCTGTAAAAGGGAGCTGCAAAATGCTGGCTCCCTGCCTCACTGGGAAACTATAAGTGAACATTCCCTCTTGCCATTGTTAGACTATTCTCATATTCATTCTCATTCTCTCCCTTCCTCAAGCCCTCTCTTCTTCCTCCTCCCCCTCCCCTTCTCTCTCTCTCTCTCTCTCCCCCTCTCTGTCTCCCTCCCTCCCTCTCCCCCACCCCTTTCTGTCTCTCTCCAGTGTTCTTCTTTAGCTGGGTGTACTAGGGGTAGTTCTGTGTTATCCATTTCAATGATTGGAATTTCTTTTTCCTAAGAGATTTTCTTGTTTAGACCTTGGATAAAAATGGATGTCCCACCATACATGTTCTGTGACTCCCTGAGTAACAACATTAAATATCCTCTCTGTGTTCCAAAATCACTGGAGGATAAATAAATTCAAAGGTTTAAAAATGATAATATCTATTCCTAGTTGCAGGAGCATTTTATGGAGATGGGGATAAGGGGGGTGAAAATGAGAAAATTTAAGTCAAAATAATAAAAATTCAGACAGAAGTGAAAAGTTTAGAAATAGTGGAGGAGATGAAGAGAAAAAAAAGGTAAAAATGAAGACACCATCCACAGAGTATGCAAAAATGTACAAGAAAGAAATAGGAGGAATAAAGATGGTGTCAGGAGTGATGAAAGAGAAGACCTACAGAGGATACAGCTGATGTCATTAAGAAGATCTGAGGGAAACACAGGAATGGACTGTAGCTCTCAGGCAGTTTAATTGAGTGGCAGATAGGATGTGGCTCCTTGTGCTTATGAGGGAGTAATTTTTTTTTTTATGAGGGGGTAAGTTTTTGGAGGGTGCTGAGGATTGAACTCAGGGCCTTGTGCTTGCTAGGCAAGTGCTCTACCACCGAGCTAAATCCCCAACCCCAACAGGGCAATTTTTAAAATAATATACTGTACATGGTTTTTCTTTTACCTTTCTCCTCATTATTTTTGAGAGCATTCTGTGCCCTAGGAGGCTCAATACTGTCATAGCAACAGTACAAATGGGTAGGTTAGGTGGGGGTAAAAAGAGATGGGGAGAACAAGATTAAAAGAGAAGCATAATTTTAAAAAGCAAGGGCAGACGTACCCTATAGACAAAATCAGAAGGGGACAGTCTGGGCCAGGGACTCAATAGGCTGTATCAGCAGAACAACACTGAGGTTCTGTGGGCTGGGAAGAGCCAGGGTGGGGCTGACTCATCTGCAGGGCCCCTACTTGACAGACTGAGAGGGAACAGCCCACAGGGTATCAGACCCTGTCACAGCCACAAAACCCATTGGAAAAGCCTCCCACACTTTGAGCTGCTTTCTAAGTAACATCTGTAAGAAGGGTGGAATGGCCAAGGCAGCAGACAAAATCTTTATTTTGTAAACATACTGTTTTTTAAAGGGCAGCGGTAATATTTGAACTAAATCAGTTCCTTAAATATTTACAGGGATTGTGCTTCAAAGATAGATTCCTTAAAGTACAAAGGGCATGATATTTAAGATACAACCAGTAAAGGAGAAAAAAGGAGGTAAGAGAAACCCCAAGGTATATCATGAGAGAAAGGTAGTTTATAGAGTGCAGGTCATGAAAAACATTGACTATTTTAAACAAGATTCATATTTTTCTTTTGTACAACAGTAGCAGACTTCACAATCACTTTATTTTTTATTAGTATATGTTTTTATTAGTATAAGTGTATTTTAGTATATTAGTATATATTTTATTAGTATATATTAGTATATATTTTTATTAGTATAATATATAGTATATATTATAATATATACTATTATAATAATAATTAGTATAATATATACTATTATACATTATAATATATACTATATTATATTAGTATTACTATATTAGTATATTTTTATTAGTATATATTTATTAGTATATTTTAGTATATTAGCATATATTTTATTAGTATATATTAGTATACATTTTATTATTATATATATTAGTGTATATATTTGTGTATTATAGTGACTCATCATTATATTCATCTTGGGGAATTGGTACATATACATCTTAATCATTTTTTTTGCTTCTTCTTCCCTTTCCCACCTTCCCCTTTCCCTCCTTTCCCAGATCCCCTTCCCCCTCCTCAAAGTCTGCTTCCTTGTTTCCTACTGTCTCTCTTATTTTTCTCTTTAAATTATTTATATTTGGGTTTCCCATATAAGAAAAACTATGTGATATTTAGCCTTCTTGTCTGATTTATTTCACAAAGCAAGACACATACTTGTCTCTGTATAATGAGGCAAAGATGTGGTGTGCCAGCTCAGCTAAGCATATGGGTATGAGAGCCTTTGAGCCTCGTCCACCCCACATCCTTGCCCCACTCTACCTTCCTCCCCCTCTTATCCACACAGAAGCAGCATCCACATGACAAGAAGGTTGCTGGGGGAAAATGTAAGTGATGGGTAAGAGCTGTTAAGCAAGGCCATAAAGGTTCTGGAACATTGATTCTTCTGAAAAAAATGTTTACATAAAACCTGTAGGTGGAGAGAGAGGAAGAAGAAAAGAAGAGTGACTTGAAGATGGAATAAGTTACAGCTTATGCAGACACTTTCGCTGTTAGAAATCCAGATGAGTGTTGATGTAACCATCCTGCAATTCGTTTACTTAATGGGTCTCTCTTGAGGGTCACTGGGGTTGTGGGGCTTTGACTGATTCGTGTGCTAGAACTGTCAAGTAAGAAGAAAGGAAGTGAAAGAGGAACAAAAACACAACTGTAGCATTTATGGTTGTGAATCATAGCCAAGTGACTCCTCTGGGCGGCAGTGGGCACTTTGCTGCTGGGGGTCACTGCAGGGCTCTTGGAATTCACCAGCCATCAGCTGCTTCCCTTCCACTGGACTAGACACAAAGCAAATTCAGGGAAGAGTTAGCTGCCTTCCCAGTCTGAAAGTCCTGGAAGTTAGTGTTCATCTGGGCAGTAACTTTCTATGCAGCAGCTGGAGTTTTGTTTTATTTCTTTGTGTATTTTTTTCTAAATAAATTATGTAGTCCATGTTTTTAGACGGCATGAGATTTGGTGAATACCCAAGTGTGACAGGTGCTTTTTTGTGTTCAACTAGGATAATTTGTTATGTGAAGTGGCTCTGAAATGTAATAAATGGCCTTGATTCAACTTTCAAACTAAATATTTACGATTTGAAGTAATTAGGAGTTAGGAGAATCACACCTGGTACTTTTGCAGACGTATTTCAAGAAAATTTATCGTCATGGGCTCATTGACATTTATTGAACTCTGTTAGTCTGCTTGCAAATAGTAACCTAATCTCAGTGTGCTGATTGAAAAATAAAGGCAAAAAGATGGTAAATTACCTGCTCTGGATTCGTGGCTGGTTTAGGGCATGCTTAGAAGAGAGAGAGGCTGATGTGGTCACAGGGATCTGACCCTGGAGGTTTAGCAGAAGGTACGTTGGAGATGCCAGCCTGTTTGCCATGATTGTTTACCTGATAGATCTATGACTTTAAGGTCATAATGATGCTTTCACAAATAATATTTACCAGATTATTTATTCCTGGGTTATAGATTATTCATGGGTTGTAATTGCAAATGAAACCCATGGAGCTGATCCTGTCATGCTGTGGTGATTAGCATTACATGAGTGTGGGGGATGAAACAATAAACATGAGCAATTTTGTCAACAGAAGAGAATGCTTTCAAAAGTTGAACTGGTAGTGCAGGCAGCTTCTAGAAATTAGAGGTTTTGCTCCTCTCCTGTAGGCCTTTGAGTATGTCTATAAGGGAAGCTTGAGAATGTTGTCAGGGAAGGGTGTAAAGAGAACTGATTTCTCATTGGTAATGGGATTAACTGACTACATTATGAGCTGGAGGGTTTGAGAAAGAACAGAAGCGTGTATGTGGACATTCTGCATATTCAAACACTTCGCCATGCCATTTGAGTATTACATTGAAGCTTTTCCATTATATCAAAGGCCTTTACTTTTTTCTCCTATTCACCTATAGAGAAAACCAGCATGCATTATCAACTCAGTGATAACTTTATCGTACTGTAACACAGAAGAAATTTATTGGCACAACACCTCACTAGGGTGTTTTGTTAGAAAAATGAAGGTCATCTGTGCTGGAGTCTCCAGGTAGTGCTTCCTTCTTCTCTTTTGTTCTGGAGAATTGAACTGCTTTGTACTCTCTAACTTTCAGCAAAAAGCAGTTTTGTAAATGGTGCACTCAAATGCTCTGATGAAGTTTATAACTGATAAAGGTGCTGAGATGAAGATGCTGCAGTGAAAAATGAGGCACATCAAAGAAAACTGATTAGTAATCATAAAATGCCGACAAAGTGGAATAAAGTAGAGTCCGTATTGCAGGGCTGTCAGTTGCCCACTTCGAGGGAAGTACACAGCCTGAGGGAAGTACATCTTGTCAGAAGTGCTTGTGGATGCTAATCTGTCAACATTTGCTCAATGTCAAATTGTATCAGAAGGTTCAGTCTCCTTTTAGACTTGAACAGTCATTTCTCTGCTTTTGATATCTCTTTCGGTCAAATAAACTTTCATTTTAAGATTCTTATGTTGTTTTCTTATGTCTCTTTCCTCAACGGAACCAGGAATCTGGGCTGAATCTTAAAGCCACAGGTACTGTTTATTTCTTTCAAAAGCAACCTGATACCGATCTTTTATATAAAATTCCTATCACTTCCCAGAAAACATAATCCAGCATACACCTTCTCTCTCTTCTGTGTCCTTTCCTGACAAGATTGGTGATTTTTCTCATCAAACATGGCAGACAACTGCTTTACACTTTCCTTTGGTGAATTCTTTATAGGTGCTACTTGCCTGCCAGGGGTGCCTTTTTCCTCTCCCTATCCATTTTTTTTCCTTTCTCAGAAAATTAAGCTTTTTCTCAAAGATTTGTTATCTCACAGATCTTACTAATTTATTAATAGATGAGAAAAATTTTCAGACAATAATTTACACAAAATAACCTACACATCTTCCCATGACATGATGCATTCATAAAACATAATCTCTGGAGACAGAGTAAATAAATAGCCATATCTGACACTGTAGAAGCTACTTCTTGTGTGTGTGTGTGTGTGTGTGTGTGTGTGTGCGCGTGCGTGCATGTATGTGTGTTTAGACGATCGGTGGGGGTAGTCATCATAAGCATGGAGGGATAGATGACAAGGATGGGTTTCTAGAAAAGGCAGGCATTAGAAATAAGACAATGTACAAAAGTGGGGCTCTTGAAAGGCAACCCTCTCAGTAAAACAGTGACTACAAAGTAAAGCTGCACACACACATGGGGGGACCATTTGGAAGTTTTTCTAGCTAAGCCTTGATTCCTGCAGGACAATGTTTTCTCTAGAGAATTTTTATTATAACAGATTTTTCATCTAATGGCCTGTGGTTAAAATATATTCTGCTTTGTATGATACATGAATTTATTTGTTTTCTTTTCTTTCTTTTTTTTTTTTTTTGGCACTGGGGATCGAACTCAAGGCCTTGCACTTGTTAGGCAAACGCTCTACCACTGAGCTAAATCCCCAGGCGATACATGAATTTAAAAGCTGACAATCAACATGACTGGTGGTCATTGGCCAGTAAAACTCACCGGAAAACGGGAAAAGCACACACATGGCACAGGCCAAAGAGATTTCTCATAGAAATAGTCTAAAGATGAGCTCTCCATTTCAAGTTACATAATGTTTGAGGAAATAGTTCATTCTGAACTAGAATCAGTAATGATAGTAAGATCTTAAGAGAGTCAGATGTTGCATTTATCTGTTAAACTTTGAAGAGATGCATTTAAGTGATTAAAAGAATAAATACAATATCAGAGATCAAATAGTACCTCCTTAAATTAAAAATGTAAATATTGAAATAATAAATAAGCATATTAAACAGGATATTAGATACAGCTAAAAAGTAAATTAGTGAACTGGAAGAGCAATCTGAAGAAAATTATTTGTAATGCAGTTCAAATACAGTTATGGATGGTGTGAAGTTGAGATAAAAAGAAAAAAGTACCCTGTTATACTCTAACACATATGAGGTATAAAAAGGCGAATATTTAAATTTTAAAAATCATTACAGTACAAAAAACAATGCTATTAATTCCTCTCAAAATATTTCCCCTTGCTTCAAATATCTCATCATTCTTGCCATTTTCTGAAGTAGTTCTAGATATTCTCTTTCATGAGTCTCTTTAGATGTGTTATTTTGTCTCCCTTGATATCCTGAATTGGTTCAAAATGTTTACCTTTCATGGTCATTTGACTTTGGGGAAGAGCCAGAAGTTGCATAGTGCCAGATCTGGCAAATAAATTGGATGAGGATACACTGTAGTGTTTTTGTGAGCCTACCTCTCCATTGGCTGGCACTCAGCAGCAGCAGTAAGTATATTTTTTTATCACATCTCATGAAGACACACAAGAGGACTACCAGAAATGCTTCAGAGATTGGCAAGAATGATGATGACATTAGTGTGTTTAAAGTGAGGTGGAGTATTTTGAGGGTGAGTAATGGCAATATGTCTTTTAGTGTAACAATTTTTTAATTAAACACATACCATATTTTCTGATCAGCTCTTGTTTATCTGGGCTGCAATAAAAAGAAATGTAATAGTAGAATTCCCCTTAAAACAAATGAGTTCATGGATTTTTCTTTGCTTATTCATCCATGGATCATCCATGCATCTAACCATGCATTCATCCATCCATCCATCTGTCCATTCTTCCATCCCATATAACTATGCAATAAAAAATTATTCAGGTATATACTTTATCTTCTGCACTGTGTAATACGTTTTGTACATCTGTGGGTGAAAATATTCACAAAGAATTTAGTCTGTTGTACTGTTAATTGTCTGAGTCATGGGGAATCATAGCACGTCAGGTTTTGCTGTATAGCTTGGCCAGGATGAACACTTCTCTTAACTCTGGTTCTCACTCAAATTAGGTGAGTTTTAGGTTACTACATAAAAGGTTGCCATAGTATAAATACCTTCCAAAATGCAAAGTTCTTGCCAAGAATTGTACATACAAGATACTCTAACCTATTTTTCATTTCGAATAAAATATGTTGAATTGAGCCAGGCTACTGTTCTGACAAAAATGTCACTGATCTCTAAGATTCTGCTAACCATGGAACATAGTTCCTGTCTTCTGGTGAGTCTAGGTCTAACTTGGAGCTTTAAGAAACTGTACCCTTTTTACTCTTTAGGTTATATTATCATCAGTCTGATGAACCAGTGAGGTGTCTGTGTAATGGGAAATGGTCAAAATCTGTGATAACTAACTTGTGGCACACTTGTGCTAAATCCCCAACTCCAGAGCTGAGGAGTTTATATATTTTGAGGCAGAATAACAAATACATGTTACTCTTTTTTCCAGGGGAAGCTAATTATTCTTGATGTTTCTGCTTGTTGCTGTTAAAAGAACACCCCTCATTGGTAAATAACTGGTTATTTGGTGTTATGGCTATAATAAATTAGTCCATTAAAAAGAGTACACCTTGGAACAGTAACTTTTATTGGAGTCATCAAGTAACTTAATATATGAAAATTCACGATTACTTCCTGATTGTGAATGATCTTTTACACTAATTTAGAAAATTACAGTGAGCATGTTAGAATTACCACGCTGCATTTTCCAGCCTTTGATAGGAGCAGTACTGTCTGTGCTTCTCCTGGGGGTGTAGTATTGTTTTTGACTTACTCTGTACAGAGAGATAACAGGATCTGCTTGGACCTATTTTTCTATAGTTCTTACTCTATGTGTTGGTAATCTAATATGGGTTTTTTTTCCCCCTAGCTACTGAAATGTATTCAAACATTATGGTTAGGACCTAGGGAAATAACAATGTAATGGATTCAGGATCATACATAGCCAATTATAGGAGCAACTCTGGCAGTATAGCTCTGGGAATATAATGGGTTGAATACTTACATGTTTTTTTTGTGTGTGTGTATCTTCTCCTTGGGAGGAAAAAAAGCTATACATTCCGTAAAACATAGTTTGGATGCTTTTATTTATTTTATTTATAAACTATGCCCAAAATATAAAATGAGACATTAGTGGGATATCATGTAATGCTTCAGTACTTATACACATTTAAGTGTTTAAGTCAGATTAAATGTATTTGTGTCCTCACACATTTATCATTTCTTTGTGGTGAAAACTCGAAGTGCAACATATTGGTATGTTTGAAAGATTTGAAGGAAGTACAAAAAATCTCTAGAGGGCCAAGAGAAAAGGAAGAAAGAAAAGGAAAGGAAAGAAGGAGTGAGTGTGTTAGGACTTAGGAGGGATTCCAACAAAGATAGTAATGAAATTGTCACTGTTATCAAGAAATTGCGAGTCAGAAATTGCAAAACCCTAAAAACTTTGAAGGCGATTTTGATCACAGTTTGGTAGCTTGTGGCAGAGGGAAACCAAATCCTCTTTGGTGAAAGTATCTTCATTTTGCATTCTCTGTTTTCTACTGATCAAAATCAATCAAATATGAGCTCACAAGCAAAGATTACTGAACTTGCAAGGGATGTAAACTACATACATGAGAGTTGTCTAGGTAACCTGTTATATCCTTAGCTTTCTGAAGACTTCAGGCATGAGGATTATAAAATACAGTTCCATAAGGCATAGAAGTAGAAGAACATTTTATGAAATGTTTAAAGAAATAGAAGATACAAAAGCAAAAAATGTGCAAGCAACGTGACACTATTTAAAATATCCAGGAATATATAATAAAGTACTAACTGCAATTTTCAGAAATGAAAGATACAGTTGCTGAAAAATAAAGATGTTGAAGTGCATAATAGATGTAAGGGAAGAGAAACAAGCTAACTGAAAAATAGGCCCAAAGAAACTAACATAAAGAATTAGGAGATGTGAGATGTGAAGGAGATGTTAAGCTATGTGGAGGACATAAAGGGAAATTCTAACACCATGTTACAAGAGCTTCACCTGGTAATGTGTTAGGAATTTTGACTCAGCCTCACTGCTGACGTCTTGGGTAAGGATATGTAATGGTTAATAAACTCCTCAGGTTACCACCTGCACCCAAAGTTATGAGAAGAACTGGGAGAATAAGCTTATAGTTAGGTAGAAAATAAAGAGAATGGAGCAGAAGCAGTATTTGAAGAAATGATGATTATGCATCTTGCAGAATTAGTCTAAGATCTGAATCTGTTTATAGCAACCAGAATAAATCAAAATAAATTTATACCTGGGAAGATTGAAATGAAACTAGAGAACACCCCAAACCATAAAGAAACCCTATAATTACCTAGAAAGAAAAGACGGACTGTTGACGACTGGTTGGCACTGAGGCTGTGATTTCAGCAGCACCAAGAGCAGCGGAACCATATCTGAAAAAGTAACCTTTGTAGACACTGAAACTAACTCTTAAGAAGAAGGTCAAACAAAGGCATTTCAGGCAATCAGAAACAGATCTATACTTAGTAGCTTCCGAAGGATGTAGTTAAGGAAGAAGAAAGGTTATTCTAAAAGGAAAGTCAAATGCAAGAAGGAATGCTGAACAAAGAAATTGAGAATCTTGAAAATAAGTCTAAACAATTTGTATAAAATGATACTGAATTTGTGAGAGTATAAAGAGCATAATTAAAATATTTGACTAATATTGTGCAAGTCAGAAAAGATAATTAGCACTAAAATATTTTAAATCCTTTATCATCTAGGAGAAGGTCAGTATATTAACTGGGGACTGCTGTATTGTGCTACATCTTTATGGTAAAATTTCAGAAATAGCCCCTAAAATAATAGAATAAATTGCACAACATTTCAAAAGAAATTATGAGTGTATACTTCCAGTTTGATTTTAAAATAAAATTGTTTAGATATTATTTAGTGTGGAATCAAAATATTATGGCATTTTAAAATCTACCATCGTCTATTTAAAACATACAAGAAAAGATTGTTTTTCACAGCCAGAAATTTTCCTTTTTTTTTTTTGAGACAGGGTCATCTTGGTATGTAGTCTGGGCTGGCCTTGAACTTGCTATGTAGCATAGGCTGATCTTGAACTTGTAGTGATCTTCCTGCCTCAGCCTTGCAAGTTCTGGGATTATAGGTATGTACCACCACACCCAGCTAAAAAATGAAATATAAGAGTCACTCTTCATGACCTTAAATAGGTGTAGTAGTTACTTTTCTAGAATCAATGGTTTGTAAGAGAGTAGATTTAGCACAGGACAAGTCCAAGTTACAACATTCACACACACAAACCAAATGTAGGGAGAGTGCAGAACATCTGTCTATGCACTGGAGACCCAAAAGATCCAGTCAAGGACTGGGAGCCCACGGCAATGTCCCATGTACATACTTGCCTGCACTAAAAGGCTGAAGAAATGTATATTGGAACCAAGATAGGATGCTTGCAGCAGAGATGAAGAACAGCGTTCCTCTGAAGTAACAGCAGCCACCTTTGATGACAGCAAGGCCCCGAGCTCCTTGAGAACAGCTGAGTTCCCTTTGGGAGAACCAGCCACAACAGAGCTTCTCCTGGAAACAGCCAGCCGCTCTCTTCTGCTCTTGTTCTCCTTTATGTTGTGTCAGCAACAATCCTCAGGTGGATCGTTTACGCCCAGAACCACACCAACTCAGTCCAGCTGGGCGTTCCTGCTCAAGTTGACTACAGTAATAAGTCCACCACAATAGGTAATGGTTTCCTCCATACTACACCAAAATTGCAAGTAACAAAGGAAAAATTAGATATATTGGAATGTATCAACATTAAGAATGTCATACTTCAAAGAACAATATAAAGAGAATGAACCATAAATTCCCACAGAATGGGAGAAAATATTTGCAAAATGTGCACGCGCATGCGCATGCACACTCACACTCACACACACACACACAGATATATATATCTATCTTGTCCAAATCCAGAATATGTAATTAACCCTTACAACTCAGTAATAAAAAGATAATAGCCGAGTTTAAGACATAGGAAAAAGATTTGAACAGATATTTCTCCAAAGAATATATACAGGTGCCCAAAAAGGCACATAAAATTAGTCTTTGGGGGAAATAATACATATCAAAACTATAAGATAACACTTCATACTCCCTAAGATGGCTATAATGAAAAGGATAATAAAGATATAGAAATCAAAACCTTTGTATGTTTCTGGTAGAAATGCAGTGGTGTGGTTGCTGTGTTTGAAAACAGTGGCACTGCCTCACAGAGCTAGCTGTAGAGTTATCATATGACCCAGAAATTCTCTTCTTAGACACATACTTGAGAGAATTAAAACATACATCCATACAAAAACTTGTTTATGAATGTTCAGAGCAATATTGCTGAGAACAGTCTAAATGTGGAAACAACTTAAAAGCCCATCAGTTGACAGATGGATAAACAAAATATTGTTGTATTCATATAATGAAGCGATATTTGGCCATGAAAAAGAATCAGATACTCATACATGCTACAATGCAGATGAACATGGAGAAGGGTGTATTTTCTGTGATTCTATTTATATGCAATATCCAGATTAGACAAATCTATACAGACAGAAAATAGGTTAGGGATTTCTGTGGCTGGAGGTAGGGGAAAATGAAGAGTGACCGCTAATAGGTATAGGATTTTGGCGGGGAGTGATGAAAATATTCTGTAAGCAGATAATACTATTGTTGCACAAATATATAAGTACCAAAAAATCATTTAATGGTACACTTTAAAAGGAGATCTTTATGTAATATGAATTATATCTCAGCAGTTAAAAATTATAAAATAAAAAGAAAATTTATCCTAGCATGAGGTTGTGAGTCAACAGGGGCAGATACAGGGATCAGAGTAACAAATTAATGGACTGTTCACTGATTACTGCTTAGATTCAGGGTTAGTGATGGCAATGGAAAAAATACTTAAGAACTATAACAAAAAAACAAAACAAAACAAAAAAAACTATAACCAAAGGTAAGCTTTAGGATGTAGCGGCCCCAATGGCAAGAAGATTGAAAAAGAGAAAAATCAATAAACATTGTTTCTGGGTAACTCAGAGAATGATTGTGCATGAAGAAGCGAGTGACAAACTGCCAGGGATGAGGTGGGTCAATGCGATGTTGTGGTTGAAGATCTGAGTGGAATTTAAAGAGGATAAAAATGAGATTACTGAAAGCCAGTGACTGCTTGTACTTAAAATAGAAGCTAACTTTTTGGTAGGACTTGCTACATACCAGGTACCATTATAAGTACTTAGCATGTATTAATTGACTTAACCATTGCAACCAGTCTGTGAGGTAGAGGCTATAAATAATTTCATTTTGCAAATGAAGAAACTGAGACTCTGAGAAGTTCAGTAATTTCTCCTGGTTGAATATTAACTTACGTTTTAAATCTGTTACCTTTCTAGATAACAAATGAATACTAACTATTTTATAAGTAATATTCATCTCAAATCACAATTGTTATTTATTAATCACTTTACTAAGTACAAGTAATTCATAAGTATTTTAGTCTTGATATATATAATCAAGTTATATATGTGTATATACACACATACATATGTGTATACAAATGTACACATATGTATGTGTATGTACATATGTATATATCTTGATTTTGCAGTCTATCTGAAAATGAAATTCAGTCACTTTAGTCACAAATAGCTGTCCCTGGAGTTTGGCACTTCAGGCAGATGCAAAGGGTAAGATTTGAAGGGATTTGTGTATCTTCCAAGGGTAGAACTGATGTTTTATCATATCCCCTCCAAGACAATGCCATTCTCGGTGAAAGAAATTCTACTGTGTTGGTCTCCTTCTGACTTCTGTAGCTTATGAGAAGGATTGTCTTTCTAAAGAGCTTGCAATTTTACTTCTACTAGGTATTAGTCATTTTGCAGCTGCCTTTCTAACATGATTCCCAAAGCTTAACTTGCTAAGGTAATTGTTCTTGTAGTAATAATAGTCCCACTGGTCACACTGTTTGATGTGTCTTCCTGTGAGTTAGAGCCACTGAGAGAGTCAGTCATGATCAGCCCATCCACTCCTGCTTGGCCGCAGGGGTCTGCCTCGGAACTGGAACATTTCCTTATGTGGAGATAGGGAGCCCTCACAGTCTGTACTGGTCATATGATCTTGTTTGGGAGTATATTTCCTTTGGCAGAGTTTGAAGTATACTTTTTTCTATATCATAGGACACCTGGCCAATCCTAAAGCTTTGTTCTTGGCAGAGAAGGAACGAGGTCCTTTGCCTACAGCACAAGAGGGATACATACAGGCCACGTCCTTGTGCTGGCCTTGGGACAGGACAGGCTGACCATCGAATCTCTGTTGAAACCAACATTTCTCGGCTTCTTTGTGTGAGGAAAGTGTTGTTGATCCTGTGCTTTTCATGCAGTGAGGTAACATCCTGGGACTGCTCTTCCCGATGGTGAGCATTGTTACCCTCTTTGTTCTTTTCCACACAAGGGCACTTCTCCCCAGGAGGTGGAAACAGCTGTTACTTGCTTGACAGGGGCTGACACTGTAGCTCTCTGAGAAGTGAGACACCAAATGCTGGGACTATTAGGCCAATGTCAAGCCTTTAAGAGCTAAAAGTCAAAATAGTATAGTATTTATTTTAAAATACAGAGAAGCAAAAAGAAAAATTACTTATAATTCTACTCAGGTTCCCTGTACTTAGTTTCTCTTATTATTAACATCTTACATGAACTAAATCATGTACTATGTTCACATTTCCTTAGTTTTTACCTGATAACCTTACTCTGTGCCAGGATTACTCTCTATTTTGCCATATTATATTCAGTTGTTACATCTTCTTGTCTTGCAATTTTACTTCTACTAGGTATTAGTCATTTTGCACCTGCCTTTCTAACATGATTCCCAAAACTTAATTTGCTAAGGTAATTGTTCTTGTAGTAATAACAGTCCCACTGGTCACACTGTTTGATGTGTCTTCCTGTGAGTTAGAGCCAGTGTCTTAATATTTTCCTTGTTTTTGATGACACTGATAGTTTTGAGGAATACTGGTCAGAATTTTGTTGACTATCTTTTAATTCAGATTTGTCTGATGTTTTCTCATGATTATCCTTAGGTTATGAGTTTTGGAAGGAAGAAATAGAAATACAATTCCATTCTGATCACACTGTATCCAGGGTACATACTGCATACATGTTTTATTTCTATTGAAGTTAACCTGACAAACCTGTATCCCACCCTAGGTTATGCTATACTGTTTGTAAAGAAGTCTCTATATACAGCCCAAAATTATGGAGTGGAGAGTTATGTCCACCTCCTTGAGGGTATGGTAGCTACATAAATTATTTGAGATTCTATGTTATGAGAGATTTGTCTCCTCTCCCTTATTTAATTTATTATTTTGAGACAGGGTCTTGCTAACTTGCTAAGTTGCTCAGGCTGGGCTGGAACTCGTGATCCTCCTGCCTCATCCTACCAGAGTACTGGTAGTATAGGCTTGTGTCATCATGCCTAGTGCTATTGCTTAGACCTAAATGTCCCCAAAGTCTTGTGTGTGGGAGGTGATTGGATCATAGCAGTGCAGTACTCGTCAGTGGATTCATCCATTAATGAGTTCAGTAGCTAAATTGCGTGGGACACTGAGGATGTGATCTGAAAGGGTATATTCTTGTCCCTGGCTTTTCCCCTCTCTCTCTGCTTCCTGGCTGCCATAGGTAAGCAGCTGTTCTTTGGCCAGCCCCTTCCATCATGCCATTTCTTCCTTGGAGCCCGCTGGCCATGGGCTAAATCCTCTGAAAACACGAGGCCAAATAAGTGTGATCAGAATGGCATTTTATTTCTATTTCTTCCTTCCTCATTTAAATTAAGGGTGTTGGGTATTTTGTCCCAACAGTGGGAAAGCTGTCTAATACACCCAGCATCATCTTTATCTATTTTAAGGTAAACATAAGTTTATACTGATGTTTCAAATTCTAATTCATTATCTCAGTGATCATTCTACCCTCTTCCTTTTGCTTGTCTGTAACCTGAAATCTGGCTCCCACTATCTACTGTTCATTGATGTCATTGTTCACTTCCAGTATAGATATATAGCAGAATCAGAATTATTAATACATAGTTTCATTGGAGACAATTTTAACTAGAATACAGTAGTAGTAGCAAAATGCAGTTTCCTTTTCCTTTAGTCTTATTGTACATACTCGTTTTCAAATTTTCCTAGTACTGTTATTTTCCACTCCTTTCAATGATATTACATACATGTATAATACATTTAGATTTTATACCAGTCCTGTGGCCAAATTGTGAGGTCTGAAACTGAGAACAGATTTTTATACAATTGGAAAAACTAGTCTGGACATGGCATGAATGATTTTTTAAAATGCTCACCCGTTTTCCCAACTCCTGGGCTCAGGGGAGTAAGAAATGAGCTAGAACTATTTCCTGAAGGCTGGTAAACTTAGAGAACAACAGTTTAGTGGGGACAGATTTTAAAGCTTTCTGTGCGTAGCAGTAGGAAAGCTTGTTTACCAAGTTTCAGTGCAAAGCTTTGGAAAGTAGAGAGGTTGTGAAACTCAGGGTGGGAAGAGGAAGCATAGAGCAATACTGGGACATGGGTGGAGAACATAGTTGAGAAGAATTGTTTCTGGTTTTGGTTATTGCCAAGAAAAATAGCAGGCCTGAAGGCTTTAACACGACTCTGGGATAAAGTGCTTTAGTGCATGTACAATTAGAGGCTGAAACTTCTTGGCCAGTATTTTGCTGTGGGGGTTCCCATATCAGGTCAAGTGGAGACTGTTGCTAAGAGAGCTATAATGAAAGCTATAATTGAGTAATACATAATATAAGAAAAATTATAGACAGTTACTTATATTCAGAAATAGCACCCTCAAACACTTCAGAAATATGCATTGATCCTGAAATGATTGATTCATTAATTACAAGTAATTCGGGCATTCTTTAAAGCAATTATTTTGAAGGAATATTGTCTAAATTTTACTTCCTTGTCCCATTTCCTCATAAAGTGCACTGGAAAATAATGGAATTGTATTTATTTAGTATGTACTATAGTTTGAAAGTCCCCCAAAGGCTCATGTGCTAATGACTTTGTTGCCAGTCTGTGGCACTATTTAGAGGTGGTGCACTCTGTAGGAGATAGGGATCTATGAGAAGGAAATTAGGTCATTGGGGGTGTGCCCTTGAATGAGATTTTGGGATTCTGGCCTCTTCCTGTTTCTCTTTTCTTCCTGGTTGTCATGAGGTGTACAGGCCCCCTCCACCACACATTCCCACCATGATGCACTGTGCTGCCACATGCTTAAAGCAACAGAGCCAAGCAGTGATGCACTGAAAACTCTAAAACCATGAGCCAAAATAAACCTTTCTTCCTTTTGAGTTGATTGTCTTAAGTATGTTGTCATAGTAATGGAACACTAACATAATATGCTTAATAATTAAAGGATCACCCTACCTTCTCTGAAATAACAAGTACCTGCACACACACCCCACTGATGGCTATTTTCTTTGGCCTAGGGCCAAAGCAGAATTAATTGTCATCTTCTATGTTCTCCACTTGTGTCCCTGTATTTCTCTATGCTTCCTCTCCTCTCATCCAATAGCTTCAGCAGTGCATGTTGCAGGACAATCCTGGGAATTAAAGAGAGACAGAAATGCCTAACCTCATCTTCACAGTAGAGGTGGTATGAGGAAGCGGTCCAAGGGAGAGTCAGGTCATTCTTTCCCCTAACTGGGGATGGCATGGTTTTTTCTAACCTACCTCTTTATTGCATAAAAATGGTAGTTATTAAGCCAGTCTCTGGTCTGTAGCCCTCCCTAATAGCTGGGGCTCACTAATGTGGTTCAAATATGGTTTGGTCTCTGGGCCCATGCAGGACTTACCACAAAGTCTTGTGATAAAGGCAATAAGAGGGTGGAAACACATGCTGAAGGTTAAAACTAGACCCATATCTTTCCCCATGCACTAAGCTAAAATCAAAGTGGATCAAAGATCTAAATATTAAAACAGAAACACTAAATCTATTGGAAGATAGAATAGGTTGAACTCTTGAAGACATAGGTGTAGGCAAAGACTTTACGAACAAATCCCCAGTTGCCCAGGAAATATCACAAAGAATCAACAACTGGGACCTGATCTTGTTAAAAAGCTTTTGCGCAGCAAAAGAAACTACCAAGAAAGTGAAGAGACAGCCCACAGAGTGGGAAAACATTTTTTCCAGCTATTCCTCTGACAAAGGACTAACATCTCGAATATATAAAGAAATCAAAAAAATCAGACCCCCCAAATTTAAAAACTCAATCCAAAAGTGGGCAACAGAAATGAATAGACTCTTCTCAGATGAAGAAGTAGGAACAGCAGATAGACATATGGAAAAATGTTCAACATCACTGGTCATTCGAGAGATGCAAATCAAAACAACCCTGAGATTCCACCTCACTCCACAAAGAATGGCTATTATCAACAAATCAGCCAATAACAAATGCTGGAGGGGCTGTGGAGAAAAAGGAACCCTTCTCCACTGTTGGTGGGAATGTAGACTGGTACAACCACTATGGAAATCAGTGTGGAG
>PVJO010014512.1:0-48059 GCA_004026905.1 Hystrix cristata | reverse complement strand
AAGATACCACTAACATACTTCAAAGAATTAGAAAGAACAATCATGAATTTCATCTGGAACCACAAGAGACCAAGAATAGCAAAAATGATCCTAAGCAACAGGGGAAAAGCAGGGGACATCACAGTCCCCGACATAAAACTATACTATAGAGGTACAGTATTAAAGACAGCATGGTACTGGCAAAAAGACAGACCTGAGGATCAATGGAATAGATTGGAGGATGCAGAAACAACCCCAAACACACTCAAATACCTCATCTTTGACAAAGGAGCCGAACACCCTCACTGGAAGAAGGATAGCCTATTTAACAAATGGTGCTGGAAAAATTGGCTAACCACATGTCGAAAATTAAAACTAGATATATGTCTCTCACCATGTACTAAACTCAAATCAAAGTGGATCAAAGATCTAAACATTAAAACAGAAACATTAAATTTACTGGAGAATAGAATTGGAAAAACCCTCGAAGACATAGGGGTAGGAAAAATATTCATGAACAGAACCCATACTGCACAGGAAACAATACAAAGAATCAGTGCTTGGGACCACATGCTATTAAAAAGCTTTTTCACAGTGAAAGAAATCACCGATAGAGTAGGGCAAAAACCCACAGACTGGGAAAAAATTTTTGCTAGCTATCCATCAGACAAAGGTCTAACATCTAGAATATATAAAGAACTCAAAAAAATTAAACCTCCCAAATTTAAAGACCCAATCCAAAAATGGGCAACTGAAATGAATAAACATTTCTCAAAGAAATAAAAATGGTAAATAAGTATATGAAGAAATGTTCAACATCACTAGTCATTCGAGAGATGCAACTCAAAACAACGTTAAGATTCCACCTCTCTCCAGAAAGAACCGCGTATATGGAAAAATCAACCAATAACAAATGCGGGCGGGGCTGTGGGGAAAAAGGAACACTCCTCCACTGTTGGTGGGAATGTAGACTGGTCCAGCCACTGTGGAAATCAATATGGAGATTCCTCAAAAAACTACAACTGGAGGTTCCATTTGACCCAGCTATTCCCCTACTGGGGATTTTCCCAGAAGAATTAAAATCGTCATACCACAAGGACGTATGCACCACCATGTTCATAGCAGCACAATTTGTAATAGCTAAGTCTTGGAAACAACCTAAATGCCCAACAACCAACGAATGGCTGAAGAAAATGTGTTTTTTCTACACTATGGAGTACTACACTGCCATAAAAAAGGATAAACTAGAGTCATTCATATATAAATGGATCTTCCTCGAGAACATACTCTTAAGTGAAATAAATCAGACACTCATGAGCACACATCGAATTGTTTCTCTGATACGAGAAACCATAACTGTAAATAAGGACAAAGAGGTGTAATAGATATTATATAAAAGGAGGATGGTGCGCAGAGGAGAGGAATACTAGAAGGAAAGTGGGGAAAAGCAGAAAGGCAACAGGGGAAAGAGAGGGGAAAGGGAAAATATGGAAAATGATGAATAAACCTGCTGTAAATAGGGAGGAAGGGAGCAGAGGGGAGGGGCGGGGGAGAGGGGGGAGAACCAAGATACATCATGTATAGGTACAGAATAATTGTAATGAATGTGACCATTGTATGTAGAATGTACCAATACATGTTCTTGGTTTAAAATGAAAAAAAATAAGTGATTGTTGAAAAAAATGAATAAATAAAAGAAAAAGGTACTCAAGTGTGATGGGTAATCCTGATGTGTCAACTTGATTGGATTAAGAAATGTCTAGCACATTAGCAAAATGCACTTTTGGGTGTGTCTAGGTGGGTCATGGAGGTGTGACCTTGGGTGCTATCTGTGGTCCTTGGCCCCTTCCTCTCTGGCATTGTTTCCCTACTGTGCTTCCTATGTGCCATGAACTAATTAACTCTGGTCTTCCATATTCTACCACCATGATATTTTCTCTTGGGACCAGCTGACTATGGGCAGTGTCCCCTGAAACTGAGCCGTATTAAAGTTCTTTCTTCATTAAGTTATGGGTTTTTGGTATTGTGGTCCAGTGACAGGAAAGCTTCTTAACATGTCAAGTAAAGAGAATAAGACAAAAAGTTAAAATTTCATTTAATATTGAAATTTTAAATTTTAAAAACTCAAAATGATTCCATGGCTCTTTAAAATCTCTTTTCTTATGTCTCTGTCATCATTTACTTTATCTTTAAGAATTCCTTTTACTGCTGTCTTATCTAATTTCTAATCCTCAGCCCACATATAATCCTCTTTTTTCCCCTTTCGTATTTCCCCGCCCCCTGATTCCTGCCTCCCCCTACTGACTTTGTTTGGCCAGGAAATAGACATAAACCCTGTTTATTCATTATATTAGCAAAAATATATTGAAATACCTGCTAGGTTATATGTTCTGCATATCTGTTTCCCTTCAGTAATACATTAAAATTAAGTACCCAAAATGATAACATTAAGAGGTGGAGTCAGTAAGGGATGATTAAGTCCTAAAGGCAGAGCTCTCTTAAATAGGATTAGTTCCCTTATGAAAGAGATTCAGGGAGCTCAGTCACCCCTTCTGCCATGTGAGAACACAGCTAGAAGTTGCCATTTATAGACCAGAGTGTGAGTCCTCACCAGACACCTATCTGCTGGCACTTACATCTTGGACTTCCCATCCTCCAGAACTGTGAGCAAAGTATTTCTGTGTTTTATAAACAACCTAGTCTGTGGTGTCTTATTACAGCATCCTCAACAGACTAAGACATCGAATCAGGCACTGAACTCTGTTCTGCAACATCAAAGGTGAACAGGAATTTCTGCTTAAGGAAGACAGTCTATCAAGGGGGAAGACAGATGAGAAAACAATTTTGTAACAATGGTAGAATATGTGCTGTTACAGAGGCAGAAACTAAATGCTGTAGTTTTGAAGAATACAGTAGAGAGAGGGAGCATCCAGTTCATGGTTTGCCCATGTGTGTGTGTTGACATGTATAAGGGAGTAATAAATGGAAGCTCATCAGCAGCAGATGAAGTGAGAGATGGAGGCTGCTTCAGTCAAAGAAATGGCGTAATACAGAAAACAACTGTGGTGTACTGCTGACCCAGTTTGGTCTCTTCATTTGTTCCTGCCCTCCTCCATCCCATCTCAGTCTATTTCCCGTTTATTTCTTTTGTTTTTCAGCCCTGCAAAGCCTCAGGATATAAATATTTCCTAAAAAGAAGCTGGTCATAAAAAAGAGAAGGGTCATTTTTCACTGTTGATTCTAATGAGTGGCAGAATATAAAAATTTTATTTAATATTTTTCATTAAAGATGTAAGACACTTTTTGTAGATGATTGTAAAAATTGAGAGAAAAAGTCAGTGAATGTTGGGCACTTTTAGTGTTCCCAGCATTGGGAATTTGATGATAAATGGTCTTGTCCTTTTGGTTACATTCTAGAGGAGAATACAGATATGAAACAAACAGTTATAATGAGAACATGTTCTAACATAAGAAGTATAGGGCATGAAGAGGGAGAGCACATGGTATATTTGTTTGTGACCAGAGTATAAAGAGTGAGGGGAGAAGTGGTGTGAGATTGAGGCTGGAGAACTGAGAGGGACGGATTCTGTAGGGTTCGGTAGGCCAAAGTCAGTCAAAGTGTGCCAGTTCACGAATTGTTTATAGTGAGTCCACATGAGATAAATGAAGAGCAAATGTTTGAAAATTCTCACAGCATTTTGACATTACTATAATTTTAAGCATGTGATCATTGACAGCTCTCAGGGCTTGCTGCTTAACTTTTATAGGTACGTCCTGTAATCATGCAACTGCATTTATAGGAAAACATTCTGGAATAATACCTAGATTAATAGGCTTACATCAGAGTGTAACTTAAATATGCGACTTCCTTTATTGAGAAAGTCTTGTTCAGAGAAAAGTGTCAGCTGAACTAAATAGTGTGCTTAATGGCATAGTAAAAACTAGGTGTTATGAAGACTAATGTATTAAATTCTAGTCTCTTCATTATATGGTGGTATGAATGATGTAAAAGCTGATTGTAGCAATTTTTGCATGCTGTGTTATGATGGTTATGAAAAAGAACCCATATTATCCATTTTCTATCCCTGTAACAAAATATGTGAGGTTGAGTAATGTTTAAAGAAAAGAAGTATGTTCAGCTCATACTTGAGGAAGCTGAAATTCCAAGGTTATGTGGCCTCTTTTGTTTGGCTTCTAGTGAGGCTGTCATGGCAGATGGTGTCTGGGCAATAGTACATTTGAAAGAAATATGGCTGACAAGTAAGAGAAGAGAGACTCGGAGTTCAGTCTTGCTCTTTTATAACAACTCACTCTAGTAGGAAATAAATGGGGTCCCGGGAGACCTAACATAATCCCTTTCAAGGGCAGTACCTCCAGTGACTGGATTACCTTGCACTAAACTGTTCTCTTTAAGACCCACCACATCCCAACATTGCTATACTCAGAACCAAGCTTCCAATACCTGAACCCTTTGGAGGCACATGTGAACCATATCCCGACCATGGCAGAAATTCTCTATCTTTCTACAAAATAAGAAATCACTTTTATCCCAGTGCACTATGTCAGTCAGCATTTGACATCTCTCATGGTGTCAGTAATCTAAATATACTGCTGCAAAGAAGGAATGTACAATATTTTCAATGATAAGTAAGTCTGAATGATAAACTTGAGAGTTGGAAGCTCGGGAGAGCAGTTTCCATATTTTATATCTGTTCCATAACTTAATCAAAATTACCAATGACATACTTGATCTTGGCATTACAAATCTGTAGGACATATCACTTGAGAGTCTTGCAGATTTGGTAGAATGTTTGGAATTTTACTTTTCATCAAAAGAAGATGCATGAGAAAATAGTGGATCCATAATCCCTTTTAATTTTTGGAAGACAATGGAAATTTAATCGTGACCTTACAGGATACATCCTTCATCATACAGATGAAGGATTAGTGAGGAATTTTGATAATGCAGTATCATTTTCTCCACTTTATATGAAAACTATCAACAAATATCCTGAACTTGCTGTTACTTCTTTTCTTCTATTCCTGTCAATCTACTTTTGTGAGAGTGTTTCTGTATTGTACATGTTAATAAAACAACATAGATGTGTGTTATTCTCTGAGAGCAGCATTGCCATCATCCAACCTAGGTGGATTAACAAACAGAAAACAAGCTCAACTAGTGATAAACATGGTGTTCAACAAAGTGTGCAAAGCAGTTTAATACTTGGAATTGCTATATCCTTTATAACTTCTTGTTTTTTATAGTAGTGAATGACAAAATTATGAAGATAATCAGGAATTCTCTGTTTACTTCTCCTAAATGCACACCTTTGATGAATGGTATATATAATTTTCTAAATTTTTTCGTGTTATGTTTGTTCTGATTAGGTTTATTGAAATGCAATTTTAGGTCTGTTGAGTTTGTATGTCTTTTTAAATTTATTTTTCTAAAATATTATGTTATTATACTTAAAAAATATAAATTTCAAGTTCTCTAATAATCTTTTGATTTACAATTGATTAGAGATTTAAAAAGAACTCATTTGTCACCACAGAGAGCAAGAGAAGTACTTCTGTAGACCAGATTTAGAACTTGGGACACTGTACTAAGAGCGGGAAGAAGTCTTTTCAATGATACCTTTTATCCTCATTCCTCAGGATCTATGTGGAAATTCACAACAGGCTTGGGATCCCTGACATGCTTGTTTGGTGCAGGACCAGGAACATAGCAGACCTCAAGTCCTGTAGGCAGTCTGTGCAATGAGAAAACCACACACTCTTCCTCTGTCCTTTCTGAGCAGTACAGAGGTACTGATCAGATAACTGAAGTACTTGATTAGCCACTTAGTGTTATTTTAATATTAAGTTAGTAGTTGTTGTGCTCACTTCAGCAGCACATATACTAAGTTAATAGTTCTTATTTAAGCAAGTGCTGACCACTTATGCTAGATTATTTTAGCAATGTTGTGATTGTATGATTATGTATATTGCTAAATATGTGAAAGATTAATTTAGCAATGTTTTTAGAATAATAGAATTGTGGGACAAGAAGATTTAATGTATTTAATGTCTGATAGAAAAAAATGATGATAAAATTGAGGCTCAGAGGGGTTTAATAAAGAATCAATTAAGAGTTTGTGTCTTGAAGTCAGAAATTGGAGTTATGCTACTACAAACCAAGGAATACTTTTAGATTTCTAGCTTCTAGAGCTGTGAAAGAATACATTTCTGTTGGGTAAGCCATCTGCTTTGTGGCAGTTTGTTATGGCAGCCCTAGAAATAACACAAGACTGAAAGTGTGTTGTGAATAACAGCTTCTTTAGTATATGAAGTTCCAAATGAGTTTGAATAAAATCCTCTCTAGGATAAAAATAGTTTGGGTTTTGAAATCAGATTGTCAAATGCAAAGATCAGTTGTGCCTCTTTCTAGTATTGGTGTTGACTACGATTTCAACAGCAACGTTTGATAATAACAATAGTATGTATGTACATTTAAGGGCTATTTGTAATGATTGAGTAAATGAAATCATCCATGAAGGCTTTAAGCAGAGTGACTGAAAGCTGACTGGCACTTTGTGTGTGTTGATATTATAAGTATGATGATGACATGGAGGTCTGGTGGCGGTGATGGAGACGAGCCTTTGACTTCTCCAATTGGATAGTGAAAGAATTTGAAGTAGAAACCTGGGCTGTTGTCAGTCTGTTAATGTTTCTACCCGTTCTAGTCATTCTAGTAAACTGTTCACCCACATACCTTCATAGATTGATCTTCATATACTGATTCTTTTTTCAAATAGTCACAACTTAGAAGTGATGTAAGTAAATATTTCTAACCGTGCCTATATTTTGTTAGATATGTGGCACCTTCAGAACTTTGCCAGATGTCTTACCCAATGATGAACAACCTCCAAGGGTGAGATAGGAAACTTAGGGATTGTGCGCATACTTTGGCACATGCTCATTTCATTACTGAAATGCATTAGGAAGCCAGTCTTCAGTATTTACATTGTAGTGTGCTTTTATCGATGTATTTGATAAAAGTATCTGCATAATTAGTAAGATATGTTGTTCTGAAATCCTCACAAGCTAGGGTATGGAACCACTTTGCACAATTGAATAAGAAAAAAGAAAGGGAATTCCATTTCAACATGCTTACTACATCTGCATTGAGCTTTGACTTTCTGCGTAGTATTTTGTTCAGCCCTTAATCTTATGAATAAGATAGACACAAGTCCTGTTCTTAACAGAACTTTCTATATAGAAAATAGGAAAGGAGGGAAAAAGCCTTTTTCTATACAGAATTCCAACCTATTATAGGAGGAACAAAACCAGTCATGGAAATAAAAAGAAATTTTAAGAAAAGAATAACATACAGTCTCTTTAAGAATGAGCTCAACTACAATGAAAACAACAATAACAATAATATAAAAGACTTCGGCTCTTAAAAGACAGGGCTCCAATGAGCCTGAGCTCCAGCAGTGAAAGCAGCTTGTCTGAAAGCAGGGGACCGTATACGGGGTACCCTGTGGGAGAACTACAAGAACATTTCCTTTCTGGGCGGCGGAGCGGGTGCTGGTGGTGGTAGTGAGCATTGTGTTTGGATCTGCCAGGCAGTGGGGCCATGGAGAATTTTAGTAACATCTGTTCCTGTGGTCTCAGTTACCATCTCTGGGCTAACCAAACCTCTCTTCGTAATGTGAATATATTTGACATTGTAACTTGGACATTTGGAAGCCTCATCAAACACAGAAAGCTGTGGCCATATTTGAAGAGCATAGGGAACAAGTATAGTGTGTGTTGAATGAGGAATACCTCAAGGCAAATGACTAAAGTAAGGGGGAGTTTGGACACCAGTTTTGTATCCAAACCTGGAGGGGTAAAAATGGGAAAGGTGATCTCTCCACCAGTCACGATGAACTATGTGTATGGGTGGGAATGGTGGTGTGTGTCTGGGAGGGGATTTTTAAACTAGAAGTGACATGAGAAAATGGAGAAGTGATAGAATAAGCCTGTAATTCACTAGTTTTACACCTTGCAAGGAGATAGCTCTAGTGGACTGGTTTTGAGAAGCAACGTTGTAGTCATCCTACCTGTGTGTCCATTCTAGCTCTACCCCTATAGCTATGTCACCCCAGTAAGGATGTGGGTCTCACTTTCCCAATCTGTAGTGAAGGTACACCTCATGGTGTGATTATGAGAACTAAAGAGTTAATGCTCTTAGAACAATGTCTGCTACAGAGTGAACACTCAATAAATTCTCCCACTAGGAAAAAGCGATCCTTGAATATGAGACGTAGAAAACAAAGTTACATTTTTATACACCCAAGTTTTGACAATTAAAATAGCATGTATTCTGCAGAGGGAAAAGGGGTTATGGTAGTAAACCAAAGGAAAAAGTAATTCATTGAAGCCCTTTTTTTGTGTACAATCAATAAGAACCTAAAATACTGAAATAACAAGTGAAAATAGTGTTGGGCTCTTTTCATGGGTAAAAAATTATGTTACAAAACTGCTGCAAATTTTACACGTGAGCTTTTGCTGAGAAACTCAGATATCCATAAAAATCATTAGTTGAACCCCTTTTGAATGTAGAATAGGGATTTAGAGATTAAAGGAGGATGGTTTTGCCATGTCATAGCAACCTGGTGGAATGTTCTGTAGAAGTTAGAGGTTTCCCAAGCTTGGAGGATGCCCTCTATAAAATAGCTTGCACACTGTCACTTTAGTAGATTCTAAGTGACAATAACTACCATTCTTTGAAAGCCTACTGAATGTCAAACATATGTGGTGCATTTTTATACATTATTCTTGTATTCAGTAAATATATGTTGTGTCAGACATTGCTGTAGTTGTTAAGAATAAAACAGTGGGGCTGGGGATTTAGCGCAGTGGTTAGAGTGCTTGCCCAGCAAGCGCAAGGCCCTGAGTTCGATCCCCAGCACCAAATAAAATAAAATAAAATAAAATAAAATAAAATAAAACAGTGAACAAAATCTGTGGAAAATAGGGCATACATCCTGGGGCAGGGAATATAGACAATAAACAAAAAAGCAGATATATCATAAAATATATAAGAAAGTAAAATTAAGCAAAGAAAGCAGATGAGGAGTGGTGGGTATGCATATGGGGAGTAAGCTTACACAGGGAAAGGACTTGAATGACCCGAACCCTCTGTGCAGCATTCTTCCATCTACTTACCTGCTCACTCAGCACCTCTGCCTTTCTGTTTGCCTGCTCAGTTCCTGCCTTTAGCTGAGACAGTAAAGCTGGAGATGGAGGCTGACTCTGGCAGGGTGACAGAACTCTTGGGGCATTTCTTCCTGTCAGAGTATTGGATGATACGTGTGAACAGACACTTTGGCTTAGCTAATGCTGAGTTTGGATCCCTGCCAGACGTTTAAGATACTAACATAAACGTATCTTGTTCCAGAGCCATGCATTTAGGTCTGGATTTTCAATAGCAACTACATGTTCATCAAAATGAAGGTTCCAATGGCAATAGCTAAGCCCTAGTAAGACTTAGATGATGAATCAGGAAGGAGTTTGAATTACTGTTTCTCGAGGCCTGAGCTTAACTTTATTTAAGGTGAGGGTTACACGTAGCCTTAGAAAAGGAGATTTATTTTTGGTGATAACAGAGGCAGAATCAAATAAAAGTCTTCCTTTGAAAATGGAATTATTGGTGACTTATATAGTTACTATTTCTAAAGTTAAGTTTACGGGATGATGGGAGAAATCTGACATAAGCAAGGCTGATTTCTGGGTAACACTAGGAATATTCTGGCCTTTGGCCCTTCAGGGGAGGCTTACTCATCTCCTAAAGCTAGGCAAAGCCCTGTCCTTTAATAAAAAACCTTTAAAAAGGCCAGAAGCCAGCAGACCATCTGGGTCCATGTGAATGCTTCATTCTATTCAGATGAACATTAAGTACTGAAATGTACTGGCAAAAGCAGCCAGTGCTCGCTATGCTTGACTATTGGCAGTTAGAAATAAGGGCTGCATGGTGGGATAAGCTTTTGAACCGATGACTCATGGCTCTTGGAAACATACATTTGTTAAGCCAGTAACTCAGTCCTGTTCTCAGAATGCCTCATATGTATTTTTAACCAGCAAGGAACTGGCTAACAGTGTTATTTAGTTAACCTTACCCACATTTCTAGTTTTCTTTTCTGTGCTTTCTATGCACTGACTTTAATTACCATTATTTTGCATTGTGATAACTGTATCACAAAGGGGATGACAGAAGTAGGCCAACCCTGATGTGGCATAGTTGATGTGATAAGAGGAAGAACTAGCATTCAATTTAAGGCCAGTGTAGACTCAGTCCTCAGCATCCCTGAGCGAGCTGGGCATGAGTTGTACTTTCTGATAGCAGGAACAGGGCAGTTGTGTTTGGTGTTGGAAATGGGATGGGAACTGAACCCAGAGCTCCTAGCTTGTTTCTTTTTGCCCCTGCTTTCTCTAAAACTGTGTTTGAAGATACATTTTTATTTTTCTAACAGAGTTTTAGTTGAGTTGTGTGAATAAAGTATGCGGTGAATACAAACCAAACTGAGCCTATTCTCTCGCCCTTCAAATAGGCATCTCTTTCACTTTCTGCTGTCAACAAGCAATGGAAAGAAGGAACCTTTGTTATAAAATTCATCTTTTCCTACTTATCCCTTTTTGTCTATGTGATACTTGATCATTCTTATTCTTTAATAGTTTTTCTTTCATAGTTTTTTTATGCTATTTTAATTTGTATCAGTCTCCTCTCATCTATTTGTGTTCTTTTAGTCTAATTCTGCTTCCAGAATTATTGTTATTTATGTGGTCCTATTGTTTTGGCAAATCTTCACAGATAAAATCTTAAAGTTTTACGCCCTTTCAAACCATGTGTGGAGTAAGGGAGGTAGCATGGTGGGTATTTGGTTAAGTAAGTCTGAGGCTCCTTTGCCTGGTGCCTTAAAGTAGGAAGTGTTCTGATTTTTAATGTGTAATGAAAGGAGCAAGACAAAAAGTCAAGAACCATCAATGTTATTCCAGGTTGTGCAATTTGCAACAAATTATGAGAGAAGATGCTGTTGCATATATTAGTAGTTTCCTGCTGTTCCTTGCTGAATAGTATTCCATTGTATGGATTTACTACACTTTACTTCTCTGTCAGCTGGTAAACATTTGGGCTGTTTATGACATTTGGTTAAAATGAATAAAGCTACTGTAAACATTCAGAAATGGATATTTGTGAAGAAATAATATTTTCATTTCTTTAGGGCAAAAACCTAGGAGTGAAAATTTACTCTAAAAGAAGCTATGGACAGTTTACCAAAAGGCCTGTACCTTCATTCCCATTAGCAAAGGCCTGTACCTTGATTCCCATTAGCAAAACATAAGAGCTTGAGCCACATTGTATCTTGTCAGCACTAGGATTTGTCTGCCTATGCTTTTAGCCACTTCAGTAAGTATGTATATTACCATAGTTTTAATCTGGATTTCCCTAATGACTGCTGATGTCGAGATACTTTTCATGTAAATTTATGTATTTATTTGCCATCTGTACTTTTTTTTGTTTTTGGTAAAGAACATATTTAAAAATCTTATTTTTCAGTTGAAAGCTTTTGGTCTTTCTAAATTATGAGCTTTTATATAATCTGAAATACGTCTTTTATTAGATATATTTTTGCAAATATTTTCTCCTTTTATGTAGCTTGAATTTTAATTTTAATTACCTTAATAGTGTCCTTAAAAACACTAACAGTTTTAAAATTTGAAACATAACAAAACATAATTTATCGATTTCTTTCTTTCAGTATAAGTGCATTTTGTTTTCTGCTTAGGAAAAATGTTCCTATTGCAAGTCATGAAGATTTTCTTCTAAAAGTTTTGAGTTTAGTTTTTCCACTTAAGTTTATAATCTATATTAGGTTAATTATTGTATGTAGTACATGACGGGGTCAGGTTCCTCTCTTTCCTCTCTCCCTGCACTGGGATATTCTATTATTCAAACACCATAGTTGCAAGATTATTCTTTATCCACTGAAATATCATGGTACCCTTGTAAAAATTGTGTGTCTAGTCTTCTAATTTTTTATTCTATTCCATTAATTTATATGTCTGGTCTCATACCACATTGTATTGGTAAGTATAACTTTATAGCGTAGTCATGAATCCTTGAAGTCAGAGATTGTGGTTCCTCCAGTTCTTCTCTTTTTCAAAAAAATTTGTCTTTTCTATTTCCTTTTATTTTTGAGATAAATTCTATGATCAGCTTATCAGTTGACGATCATACTGGGATTTTCATAGATTGTCTTAAATCTTTAGATCGATATGAAGATCAATAATATTATCTTATTCATGAGCATGATAAATCTTTTCAACCATTTAGGTCTTCTTTAATTCCAGCCTACATTTTGTTAGATTTCTCCATGAATGTTTTATGTCTTTTAGTGCTGATGGGCATGATATTTTACAAATTTTATATTTTCAATTCAAAAATTAATATATAGAAGTATGATTGATTTACATATATTGATGTTGTATCCTGAAGCCTTGCGAGACCCACTAGTTTGATAGCTTTTTTTGTAGAAGCTTTGGAAATTTTAAAATGTGATAACCTAATGAGATTCCCTAATGAGATGTCAGGTAGGGAAAATCTTACTTTGTCCTTTCTAGTGTGAAAGACTTTTTTTTCTCACCTCCTTGATGGGAAATTCCAATACATTTTTATCTTGTAAGACTCAACATAGGACCTTTTTCAGATGTGCTTATTAGTTTGAGGAAGTTCTTTTCTATTTTCACTCTGTAGAAATATTTTTATTTTATCATGACTAGTTGTTGGTTTTGTCAAATGTTTTTCTTGTGTCAATCAATATGATCACATGGGTTTTCTTCTGTAAGTTATAAATATGGTAGATTGAATTTTAAAATAATCATTCTTGCACTCCTATAATGAACCCATTTAATTGAAGTTTAATATTTGTTTCATGTATTGATAGATATGATTTATTAATGTTCTGTTGCAGATTTTGCATATTTAATGGTGTTTTTGTGCCTATCTTCTAGTTTATATCCTTCTTTCCTTCCTTCCCTCCCTTCCTTCTTCCATCCATCCCTTCTTCCCTCTCTCTCCCTCATTCCTCCTCTTCCTTCTTTTCTTTTTTTCCATTCAGTCTTCCTCTCTTCCTTCTCCTCCTCTCTCCCTTCTTCTCCTCTCCTTTCTCTTGTCTTTTGTCTGGTTTTGGCATACGGATATTGGTAGTCTCATATAAAAGAGACTCTTCCTCCTGTATTTTCTGGACAAATTGTGTGTTAACTGGTGTTATTTCTTCTTTAAATGTTAAGTAGAACTTGGCATTGAATCTACGTGGAACTGGAGATTGATATTAAGAGACAGGAATGTAGATGTTTCCAAATATAAGGATAGTTTTGTGTTTCTTTCTATAGTTCTGTCACTATTTCTCTAGGCAAATGTTGTGTGTATTTTGAGGCTTTTCTATTAGGTACATTCATTTTTATCATTGTTATGTTTCTTTATGAAGCAACACTTTTATTATTATTAACATATCTTCTCTAGCAAGCGGCAGGCCCCAAGTTCGATCCCCGGCACCAAAAAAAAAAAAAAAACAACAAAAACATATCTCCTTAGTCCCAATAATTTTCCTTGATGTAGAGATTACTTTTCCTTGTGATTATATAGGCACTCCAACTTTCTTTTGTTTTATAGTCATATAGGATATCTTTTTTTCTATCCTTTAGTTTATCTTGTTGTATTTGAAGCGTTTTATTATACTAATTTTTTTTCCATTTTTATTAAATATTGTATAAATTTAAATAGGTTCAATTACACATGTATAAAGTATGCATTTTCAGTGCCACAAATAGGTTTGGGACTGAAATTGTACTTAATTTGAACTTGCTTTATAGTAGAAAATGTAATCTAGACTGTTCCAGATATGTTCCATACCCTCAAGTTTCTTTTTTCTGTATCATCTCAAAATAAAACTCTGATCATCAATTTTTGTTTATTCATTTTTATATGAGTTTCTATTACTTTCTACTTTTCTCACAGAATTTTATCCCAAACATTTTTTACCCCTTTAAAAATTTTGTTTTTAATCAATAAATAGTTGTACATATTTAGTGGGTACGATGTGATATTTTAGTATATGTATACATTGCAAAATAAGCAAATTATCACACTTATTCACCTCACATACCCTTTTTAATTAGTGTATGTTTGAAATGCATAATAATTACAAATTTTAAGAAATTTGTCCATATATTATCCTTTCTCAATCATTTTTGATGCCTCTTACACCCTATTCCCCCCTTTCCTCACTTCCCCAATTCCTTCCTCATTCCCCAAAACTCTACTCCTTGTTTCTCATAATCTCTCCTGTTTTTGCTCTTCAAATTATTTGTATTTTGGGTTTCTCTTATAACTGAAACTTATGCGCCTGATTTATTTCACTTAACATTAATTGTCTCTAGATGCATTTTCCTACAAATGACTCAAATGTATCCATATTTATGGCTGAGTAATACTCTATTGTATATAGCACATTTTCTTTGTCCAATCATCTATTGATGGGCATCTAGGCAACTTCTATCATTCAGCTGTTTGAATTGTGCTACTATAAACATGGGTATGCATGTACCATTGTGAGATGACAGCTTTTACTCTTTCAGGAAGATAGCTAAAAGCAGTATAGCTGGGTCAAATGGAATTTCTATTTTTAGTTTTTTGAGGAATCACTATACTGATTTCTGTAGTGGTTGAACTAGTTTACTTTTTCACCAGCAATGTACAAGAATTCCTTTTCTCCACATCCTCACCAGCATTTGTTGTTTTTTGAATACTTAATGATAGCTAGTCTTACTGGAATAAGATGAAATCTCAATAACGTTTTGATTTGCATCTTCATATGGCCAAAGATACTAAACATTTTTATGTACTTATTGGCCATTTTTCTTCTTTTGTGAAGTGTCTGTTCATTTAAACTCCCCATTTTTTTACTTTGTCTTTTGTTTTCTGGGGTCTAATTTTTTTTTTTTAGTTCTTTATATATTCTAGATATTAGTACTCTGTCAAGATTAGCAGGAAAAAATTTTCCCATTCTGTAGATTGACTCTTCACTATATTGATTGCTTGATTTGTTGTGCAAAAGCTTTAAAATTTGATATAATGCTATTTGTTTATCCCTGAATTATTTCCTGTGCAATTAGAGTTCTGTTCATGAACTTCTTGCCTATGCCTGTGTCTTCAGCAGATTTATTGCTTCTGTTTTTATATCTAGGTCTTTGCTCTCCTTTGATTTGATTTTAATGCCAGGTAAGAGATATGGATCTAGACTCATTCTTTTACACACGGATAACCAGTTTTTCCAGCACTGTCTGTTAAAGAGGGTTTTTCTTTAGTATTTTGTTCTTAGCCTCTTTTGTCAAAGATCAGATGGCTAAAGGTACATAGAGCTGTTCTTTGTCTTTGGTTCAATTCCATGGGATTACCTGTCTATTTCGGTGCCAGTACCATACTGTTTTTACTATCGTAGTTTTGTAACATAACTTGTAATTGGCATTGTGATGCTTCCTGTTTTGCTCTTGTTGTTCAGGATTGCTTTGGCTAGCCAGGCTCTCTTCTAGTTCCATATAAGGTGTGGGATTGTTTCATCTAGTTCTATGAAGAATCATGTTGTTATTTTGATTGGAATTGCATTAAATCTATATATCATTTTTGCGAACATGGCCACTTGGGCAATATTGATTCTGGCTACCCAGGAACACCAGGTGTCTTTCTATTTTCTAATGTCTTTTTCAATCTCCTTCAGTATTGTGACACCTTGGTTCACAAACTCAGTTCTCTCAGAACTGTACAAGAACCAAATCAAGCTTTCTCGAAAGGTCAGCATTGATCCTAACCATTGGATTTGATTTGGTTCTTGTCCACTTTGGTTTGTGACCAGAATCATGGAAAGAATCAAGTTTATGAACCAACGTACCACTGTACTACTGTTTTCATTATAAAGCCCATTCTCCTCCTTGCTTAGATATTTACTTTTTTGGAGCTACTGTGAGTGGGATTGTTTTCGTCAGTTTTTTTTTTCTCTGTAGGTTTATTGTTGATGTACAAGAATGCTATTGATTTTTGTGGGTTGATTTTGTATCCACTTCTTTGCTGAATTTGTGTGCTGGTTCTAAAAGCCTTTTGGTGGAGTTTTGAGTCTTCTATGTAAGGGATCATAAGATCTGCAAATAAAAATAGTTTAACTTCTTGCTTTCCTGTTTATATCTCTATGTTCATATTCCTTTCATATCCCATTGACTGGTTGCTTTCCTATTCTTTCTCATGCCATATTGTTATTGCTAAAATTTATAGTACTATTAAGAACAACAGTGGTGAGAGTGGGCATCCTTGCCATTTTTACCAATTTTAGAAGAAACCCTTTCCGTTTTCTCCATTTAGTATGATATTGTCTGGGGTTTGCCAAAAATGGCTTTTATCAGTTTGAAATAACATTCTCCTAGCCTCATTTTCATCAGTTTTTTTTTTTAATTGTGAATGGGTGTTGAATTTTGTCAAAGGTTTTTTTCTTCATCTATTGAGATTATCATCTAACTTTTATCATTACTTCTATTTATGTGATACATTATATTCATTGATTTATATATGTTGTACCATCTTTGCATCCCTGGGATGAAGCTGACTCATTCATGATGTATAATGAATTTAATGATGTGTTGCATTCTTTTGAGTATTTATGTATTTATGTTCATTAAGGATATCGGCCTATAATTTTCTTTTCTTGTTGAGTCCATCTTTGGTTTCAGTATCATGAAATGAGTTTGCCAATGCTCCTTCCCTTTCAATTTCTTGGAGAAGTTTGAGAAGTATAGGAATTAGTTCTTCTCTGAAGTTCTGGAAAAATTTACCAGTGAACCTGTTGGGTCCTTGGCTTTTCTTTGTTGGTAGAATTTTTTTACTGCCTCAGTTCCACTGCTTTTCTTTGTCCCAGGTGTTTTTGCATACTGCATTCCATTTTCATTTGATTCTAGGAGCTTCTTCCCCCCTTGATTTCTTCTGTTACTCATTGGTTATACAGGAATGAATTATTTAATCTCCACGTGTTTGCATATTTTTTTTTCTTTTGCTGTTGATATCTGGCTTCATTCCATTTTGTTATGATTGAATGTAAGAGGTTATTTCAATTCTTTTGTACAGGAATACAGGATTTCTTTTGTATTTATTTCAGCGTGCTATATAGCCTAAGATATGGCCAATTTTGGAGAAAGTTCTGTGGGCTATTAAGAATGTGTATTCTGCTGTTATTGGATGAAATACTCTGTAGATATTTGTTAGGTCCATTTGTTCAATCATATTTTTCAACTCTGATTTTTTTTTGAGTTTTTGCTTGTTTGATCTGTTGTTAGAAGGGTGTTAAATTTCCCTCTATGATTGTATTGGTGTCTTTCTACTTATTTCAAGAACTTTTTTGTTTTATGAAATTGTGTACATATATATTTACAATTATTATCTCTTCCTGTTGAATTGTTCCCTTTACTAGTACGTAGTGACCTTCTGTGCCTTCTAATCAATTTGGCTCGAAGTCTACTTTGTTTAAAATTAGGAAGGCTATGGCGGTGTAGTACTCCATTGTGTAGAAAAACTAGAGTCATTTGTATGTAAAAGGATGTTCCTGGAGAACATACTATTAAGTGAAATAAATCAGACACTTATTAGTACACATAGAATTGTTTCTCTGATATGAGAAACCATAAGTGTAAATAAGGACAAAGGGGTAGAATAGATATTTTGTTTAAAAAAGAAAAAAGAGAGATAGTATTCAAAAGAGAGAACTAGATAGGGAAAAGGGGGATAAAAGAGGAGGGTTGAAAGAAAAGTAAGATGAAAGGGGAAAAAATGGTAAAGTGTAGTTACACTTGTTACAAATAGGGAGGGGTGGGTGAATGGAAGGGAAGGGAGGGGAATGGGGGGAAGAGGGGGGAAAACCAAGATGTATCATGTACAGGTACAAAATAACCATGTTGATTATGATCATTATGTATACAATGTACCAATACATGTTCTTGGTAAAAATAATAAAAAAATTAAAAAAAAAATTAAAAAATAAAATAAAATAAAATAAAATTAGGAAGGCTATTTCTGTTTGCTTTTGGGCTCCTATTGCATGGAGTATAGTTTTCCACTATTTCACTTTCAGACTGTGTGTTTGTTTATAGATGAGGTGCATCTCTTTTGGATGACATATAGTTAAGGTTTTGGTTTCTTTTTTTGTTTTGGTACTGGGGATTGAACTCAGGGCCTTGTGCTTGCAAGGCAAGCACTCTAACCTCTGAGCTCAATCCCCAGTCTCAAGTTTTTTTTTTTGGATCTAATCTGTCAGTCTGTGTCTTTTGATTGAGGAGTTAAGACTGTTTGCACTGAGTGTTATTATGAGTAAGAATAGTTACTTATTCTTATCATTGTGTTATTTTTAAACTAGTGATTTCTTTCTATTTTCCTTTTGTGTCTTTCCTTTGGGATCTTTGGTGGTGTTGGCCTTAATGTCTCTGTTGAGCATTCCCACAAGTATTTTCTGCGGTACTGGTTTGGTGGTCATGAATTTCTTTATATTGTCTTGTGGTGGAATGTTTTTATTTCTCTGTCAGTATTATTTCTTTGTCAACTTCTGAAACATGAGCCAAAATAAAGCACTTCTCCTTTAACTTGTGGGTGTCAGGTATTGTGTTGCAGCGATGAGGGAAGTGTTTAAAACAAAGTGTTTACTAAGGCAGTCATTCCTATCCTGAATGGTTTTTAAAATTCAGTTATTTGCGTCTACTTCAAGCTCACTGAACATCTCATTAATTATATCCATTTTCTACTTATTTACATCCTCTGGAGCTCATTGAACATATTATAATTTGCTTGTTAACTCTTTGTGTCTTCAACCATTTTAACCATATGGCTTCTGAATTCTTTGCCTGAAACTTCCTCTACTTCTGTGCCCATGAGATCAGCTTTTAGGGAGTTATGTATTTTTGAGGCATTTTATTGCCTTTTTTTTTTATATTCCTGTGTTTTTGTATTGACTGTTACAGATCATTTGGGCTAGAACACTCTGCCAGTGTAGTAGAGGTCTCCAGGACCAAATTGCATGGAGAAAACAAGTACTGGCAATATCAGTATCCACAGAACCAGTCATGTATTGATACATAATTAAGAGCTTGTTTAGCAGGTTTTCTACTCTTTCAATTATGTAGGAATACAAAGGTTTAATAATGGTAGAGAAAGTGTTTGTTAGGTAGAAAGTGAAAGAAAGAAAATAAAAAGGATGAAAAATAACTAATAGAAGCACAATTGAAAAACATGAAACTGAAAAGAAAATCAGACAAAAGAAAGAGAGAATATAGTTTTCGATTGCTATTTTTAAATAAATTTTAATTGTAAAAATTATAAAATTATAAAAATTAAAATTTATCCAAATTTACACAATCTTACAGACCATAATACATGGTGCCATTTGCATGCCACAACAAAAGTGTAAACAAACACATAGTTGCAGTATTAAGTGGCATTTGCATCCAGTTAACTGTAGTACATACTTTGTGTGTTACTGTGATATCTTAGTTACCTCCTATTGCTATTGAAGTGACCTCATATATTTTTTAAATTAGAGTTATTAGGTGCCTGTATTTGACATATCTTTATTTCTCTGAATTCTTGTTCCCTTCCCCTTCACTCCTCTTCTTGTTCCCTTGGATATGTTCTCTATTGGATGAGATCTGTCCCTTTGTCTCTTTGTATCAATCTTTTATCATTTTCTTTGTTTATACTTTGCCTCACTCAAATGAGGGATACCATATGGTATTCAAGTTTGCATGTCTAGTTTATTTAAACTGTGCTGCTATAAACACTGATATGCAAGTTATCATTGTAGTATGATGATTTTAGCTCTTTGGGAAAGATACCTAGTAGGGGGATGGCTGGGTCATATGGAATTTCTACTTTCAGGCTTTTGAGAAATCTCCATGCTAATTTCCACAATGGTTATACTAGTTTGCATTCCCACCAAAAGTGTAGGTGAGTTCTTTTTTCTCCACAACCCCACCCCAGCATTTGTTATTGCTTGATTGCCTAATGATTGCCATTCGTTCCAGAGTAAGATGGAATCTTAGTGTTGTTTTAATTTGCATTTCTGTAATGGCTAGAGATGTTGAACATTTTCTCATATATTTGTTGTCCATTTGTATTTCATCCTCTGTGAAGTGTGTGTTCATTTCTCTAGCCCATTTCTCGACTGGGTCTTTAATTCTAGATGCTTTGATTTCTTTTTTTCTTTTTGAGTTCTTTGTGTATTCTAGATATTAGTCCTCTGTCTGAGGAGTAGCTGGCAAAATGCTATTCCCATTCTGCAGGTTGTTGCTTCACACTACTAATTGAATCATTTTTCTTTAGTCTGGTTTAATCCCATTTGTTGATTCTGACTGCTATTTCCTGTGCAGTTGAGGAAAGAGAACCTACTGCTGTCTCTCCATTTTACCAGTTTGTCTTCAAGAAGGTTTAATGTTTCTATTTTAATATTTAGATCTTTGATCCATTTTGATTTTAATTTAGTATATGATGAACTAAGGGTCCAATTTCATTCTTCTACAAGTAGATAACCAGTTTTCCCAACACCACTTATTGAATAGGCTATTTTTCCTCATACATATGCTTTTTGACCCTTTGTCAAAGATGAAATATTTAAATATGTCTGGGAAGGTTTCTGTGTCCTCTGTTCTGTTCCAGTGGTCCATGTGTCTGTTTTTGTTCCAGTACCATGCTGTTTATAACACTACTGCTTTGTAGTGTAGCTTGAAGTCTAATATTGCTGTGCTACCTGCTTTGTTCTTATATTCCAGAATTGCTTTTACTATTAAGGGTTTCTTATGGTTCCATATACATTTTAGGATAATTTTCTCTAGATCTGTAAAGTATGCAGTTGGTATTTTGATTGGGACTGCATTGAATCTGTATAATAGTTTTGGAAGTATGGCCATTTTGATAGTGTTAGTTCTGCCTAACCAGGAGCAAGAGACATCTTTCCATTTTCTGATGTCCTCTTCAATCTCCTTTTTCAGAGTACTATAGTTTTCTTTGTAGAGGTCTTTCACTTCTTTGGTTAGGTTAATTCCTAAGTGTTTCATTTTTCTTGAAGTGACTGTGAATAGTATTATTTTCATAATTTCCTTCTCATCCCGTTCATTGTTGATATACACAAATGCTAATAATTTCTATGTGTTTATTTTATATCTTGCTACTTTGCTGAAGTTGGTTACTAATTCTAGGAGCTTTTTGGTGGAGTTCTTTGGGTCTTCCATGTGGAGTATCATGTCATCTGCAAATTGAGATAATTTGAGTTCTTCCTTTCCTATACGCATTCCTTTTATTTCTTCTTCTTGCCTGATTGCTCTGGCTAAAGTTTCAAGTACTATGTTGAATAGCAGAGGTGATAGTGGACATCCTTGTCTTGTTCCTGATTTTAGGGAGAATGCTTTCAGTTTTTCACCATTTAGTATGATGCTGGCTATTGGTTTTTCATATATAGCCTTTATCATATTCAGGTATGGTCCTTCTATACCTGTTTTCTTCAGAGTTTTTATCAGGAAGAGGTGTTGGACTTTGTCAGAAGCCTTTTCTGCATCAGTTGATATGATCATGTAGTTTTTGACCTTGCTCCTATTTATGTGATATATTACAATTATAGTCTTATGTATGTTAAACCATCTGTGTATCTCTGGGATGAAACCTACTTGATCATAGCTTTTTGTTTGTTTGTTTGTTTCTTGTTTTTGTGAAGTTGTGAGTTTTGTTGAATGAAGTGATCAGGTAAAGCATACAGAACAGTGCTGGCACATAGCAAGTGCTCATAAATATTACCGGCTTTTATGGGTTTTTTTTTGAAACAAAAGATTTATTGGTACCTTGTAGATATACATAATGATCACATTCATCATAGTTAATTTTTACCTGTACATGATATATCTTGAATTTTTCCCCCTTCCCCACCCCTCCCTTCAACTCCTCTTCCCCTCCATATTTACAACACCTTTGTTTACATTTTTCCATTTTTTCCTCTTTTTCTCTTCTTTTTCCTTTCCTTCCCTTCCTCTCCTTCCTTCTAGTTCTCTTCCCATTTGAATATTTTCTTTCTGTTTCACAATATCTATTTTACATTTTTGTCCTTATTGATGCTTATGGTTTCTCATACTAGAGAAACAATTTGATATGTCCTCATGTGTGTGTCTGATTTATTTCACTTAAGAGTATGTTCTCAAGGTGCATCCATTTACCTATGATGTTTCAAGTTTATCCTTTTTTTATGACAGTAGCACTCCATTGTGTAAAAAACCACATCTTCTTTATCCATTCATCAGTTGCTGGGCATTTGGGTTGTTTCCAAGATTTAGCTATTATGAATTGTGTTGCTATAAACTTCATTGTGCATATATTGCTTTGGTGTGATGCTCTTAATTCTTCTGGGAAGATACGAAGAAGAAGAAGAAGAAGAAGAAGAAGAGGAGGAGGAGGAGGAGGAGGAGGAGGAGGAGGAGGAGGAAGAAGGAGGAAGAAGAGGAGGAGGAGGAGGAGGAGGAGGAGGAGAAGAAAAGAAGAAGAAGAAGAAGAAGAAGAAGAAGAAGAAGAAGAAGAAAAAGAAGAAGAAGAAGAGCTGAGTCAAATGGAATCTCTTGGTTTTTTAAAGAAATTTTTATTACTGATTTCCACAGTGGTTGGACCAGTCTATACTCCCACCAACAGACAACAGACTGCATGGGAAATAATACAAAGAATCAGTGACTGGGATCACATCCTGAAAAAAATCTTTTGCACAGCAAAAGAAATCACCAGCAGAGTGGGGAGACAACACACAGAGTGGGAAAAAAATTTTGCCAGCTGTTCCTCAGACAAAAGTCTAACATCTAGACTATATAAAGAACTCAAAAAATCAGACCCCCAAATTTAAAGACCCAATCCAAACATGGGCATCTGAAATGAACAGATACTTCTCAGATGAAGAAGTACAAATGGAAAATAAATATATGAAAAAGTGTTCAACATCACTGGTCATTTGAGAGATGCAAATTAAAACAACGCTAAGATACCATCTCCAGAAAGAACAGCTATTATCAAAAAATCAATCAGTAACAATTGCTGGTGGGGCTGTGAGGAAAAAGGATTATAGCTTTTTGATAATATGTTGCATTCTATTTGCTAATATGTTGTTGAGGATTTTTGCGTTTATATTTATTAAGGAAATTGGCCTATAGTTCTCTTTTTTAGTTGAGTCTTTGGTTTTTGGGGTCAGGGTGATACTGGCTTCCATAAATGAGTTTGGGAGCAGTCTGTCCCTTTCAGCCTCTTTGAGCAATTTGAGGAGTATTGGTGATAAAATCTGATTCAAAGTTTTGTAGAATTCAGCTGTGAATCCATCAGATCCTGGGCTTTTTTTAGTTGGTAGATTTTTTTTACTACCGAGTTGGTTTCCTTTTAGTGATTGGGTTGTTAAGTGTATTTTTGTCTTGTCGGGTTAGTTTTGGTAGTTTATATGTGTCTAGAAATCTGTCCATTTCTTCAAAATTTACTAGTTTGTTGGAATATAATTTTTCAAAGTTGTGGTGGACTTAATTGTGGTCAATGTGTGCAGGAATGCCCAACTGAACTGAGTTATCATGGTTTTGGGCATAGAAGATCCACCTGAAGTTTATTGCCAACACAGCATAAAGGAGAATGGGAGTAAAGGACTGAGGCATCTGTTTCCCCGGAGAAGTTCTGTTGTGGCTGGTTTTTCTGAATGAACTCGGCTGTTCTCGCAGAAGGAGCTCAGGGCCTTGCTGTCATCAGGGATGGCTGCTGTTCTCATCAGAGGAGATCTGGTCTTCATCTCCACTGTGAGCATTGTGCCCCTGGCTCCAGTATAGATTTCTTCAGCCTTTTTGCATAGACACAGATGTACAAAATGTCACAGGACATTGAATGTGAAGGTTGTAACTTGCAAAGGTCCTGAATTAAATCTGCTCTCTTGCAAACCATTGATTCTAGAAAAGTAACTAATACAAAAATAGTTACTATCTTCTGTATTTTGGCAGTGTATATTGTGATTTCACCTTTGTCATTTCTGATTGCATTTATGTGAATCTTTTTTCTCCTTCTCTTAGTGAATCTTGCTATGGCTTGTCTATTTTACTTACTCTTTTGAAGAACCAGCTCTTTGGTTCATTTATTTGTTTTACACTGTTTTTAGTTTCAATTTCATTAATTTCCACACTCATTTTTATAATTTCTCTTTTCAGTTTCAGTTTGAGGCTGGTTTGTTGTTTCTCAAGTATCTTAAGATTTCTCATAAGGTTATTTACTTGGGTTTATTCTGTTTTTCTAATGTGAGCATTGATTGCAATAAATTTTCCTCTTAGAATTTCTTTCAAATAAATGTCCCAAACTTTTTTGAGTTGTATAGTCATTATCATTATCTTCCAGAAATTTTTAAATTTCTTATTTGATTTCTTCTGTGAACCACTGGTTGTTTAGGAATATGTTGTTAATTTTCCAGGAGCATTTGCCTTTTCCAAGTTTTCTTCTGTTGTTGATATCTATTTTCATTGCACAGTGGTCAGATAGTATGCATGGGGTGATTTCAGTTCTTTTATATTTACTTAGCCAGACTTTTTGGACTAGTATGTATCTATTTTGGAAAAAGTACCATGTGCTGCTGAAAAGAATTTAGTCTGTTGTAGAAGGGTGGAATACTCTCTTTATATCTATTAAGTCCCTAAATTCAAGAGTATGGTTCTGCTATGAAATTTCTCTTTTGGCTTTTTGTTTAGTTGGTCTGTCTCTTTGCAAATTAGGGGTGTTAAAGTCCCCTGCAATGATTGTGTTAATGTTTATTTGATCTTTTAAATTCAGAAAATATGGAACTCTTCACAAATTTGCCTGTCATCCTTGGGTAGAGGCCATGCTAATCTTCTCTGTATCGTTCCAATTTTAGTATATGTGCTGCTGAAGTGAGCACTTCATATTTTTATGCCCTTAAGGAAGGAAAATGAAGAAGAGTTTGAGTGGATATGTGTGCTAATGGAGGGAAAGGAGGACAGGGAGGGGTTTATAAGTAGGACAATCTTTATGAGGTTGTATCCAATTTATAAACTAGCAAAGACATTAAGTTAGAAGAGCTAAGCAATAATCCTCAGGTCAATACAAAACTCTATGGAAATGCAAACAATAGTCAGCAGTCATATATAGTTGTTCATAAACATCCAGCCCTTATATACACTTTTACACAAGAAAGAAGGGAAGAGCTTAGGTGTCCTTTTCAGTGTGTGAGAGCAGAAATGAGGGAAGAGAATGGGGGATCAACTTTAAATGCATACGGAAAGAAGATAGAGGAGCTTGAATCCAATTAATGACCTAACCGAAACACTAATTTTAGAAATCCTATGAAACAACCCTTAACGTGGGAGGACCCAATGTGAGAAGTTAAAATACTGTAGTACTTTAATTAATCTTAATAGTTTATGCATAAAAGGGATGAATAGATAGAAAAGGAAAGGGGGAAAATAAAAATAAGAAAGAAAGCAAGTGTAAGGGGGAAACACCTTGGGCTAGAAGAAGATGTACAGGAGAAAATAATTAAGGTAGGGACAGGATGAGATTGTAGTTGGGAAGTGAGGGGAGAGGTAGGAAGAGTGTATCCACCTGTTGCACTAATAGTCAAGCAAGGTTAGATAACTTCCAGAAACAACCTGTTAAATTGGCATATGTGACTTAACTACATGGACTATTTTACAAGCAGCAATGGAAAAGTTATACACATAGCTGTAACCATATATCTATCTATACACACACACACCCCCACACACACGTCTGCCACTCAAAAAAAATCAAAGAACAAAAGGAAGACAAAGCAAAACCCATACACAGTGTGCTATGCTCTGGGGCCTCTGGTATTTTCAGAATGTTAATGGGTTTCCAATACTCCTTCCACTGACAGGAAGCAGCCGCAAATTCCAGGTGAGTTTGCTGTGGAATCTGCTATTTGCTCCATCCCATTCAGATTGCAGCACTCTTCCTGTTTGCAGTTATGTCCCATTTCTACCCATCCTTTTTCTGACAATTTCAGTGGTCCCCTGTGGTCAGGCAGAGGGCAGTAACCTCTCCACTGAATGCCATTCTGATAGCTTTTCTCTGCCCTCTAGAAGTTGAAAAAGGTGTGGAAATGGAATTCTCATGACGCTTTCAGAATGGAATATAGCCTACATCAATGATGGCAAACCTATGATACGTATGTTATTTGTTTTTCTTTTAAGACAAAGAATGTTCATGTGTGAGTTGTTTTTTTTCTAAACTAAAACCTTAGTATCCAGGTTTACTTGCAGTGTTGGCACTTTGTGACTAAGAAGGGAGTTTTGAGTTGCAATTTGGGCACTCATCTCTATAAGGCTTGCCATCACCAGCCTAAGTCAATACTTTGGGCAGTCTGCGGTTAGCTATAACTGATGGAACAGTAAGACCATCAGTTCGTGTTGTGTTAAGCCACTAAGTTTGTGATAACTTTTTATAGCAGCAATAGGAAACTAATGAAACTATCCAACATATTTTAAAAGACTTAACAGAAGAGTAGTTCAGTATGGTTACTTTGTTACTTACCATTTTTGCTTTTTCTTCACTTCTAGCATGCCAGTTATCTTTCTGGTATTTCTTTTCTGTCTGAAGAACTTTCTTTAGCAATTCTTTAAGAGAAGTTAGGCTGGAAACTAGTTTTTATTTTATTTTATTTTATTTTTTGGACCTGGGGATCGAACTCAGGGCCTTGTGTTTGCAAGGCAAGCACTCTAACTGCTGAGCTAAATTCCCAGGCCCTGGAAACTAGTTTTTAAAAGTGTCGTCCATCTCAGAATATTCTTTCATCTCTATTCCTGAAGGATATTTTCACCTGGTACAGAATTTGGACACAACAGAATTCCTTGAACACTTTCAAAAAATGTCATTCCGCTTCCTTCTTTCCTGTAGTTTCAATGAGGAGTCATGATTCATTAAAATTATTGTTACCCGATATGTAATGTGTCATTTTTGCCTGATGCTTTGAAAATTTTTCTTTGTTGATGGTTTTTAATTTTATATTGCCTTCAGTGGTTTTATTGCAAGGTGTTCACTTGGCTTTCTTTAGGCTTATCCTGTTGGAGATTGCTGAGCTCATTGAATCTGTAAATTTATGTCTTTGGCCAAAATTGGGCAATCTAAGCTGTTATTTTTTGAGATAGCTCTTTTTGCTGCACTGTTTCTCCTCTCTTTTGTGGTATTCCAATGACTCCTTAATCATCTCCATTCTGCTGTGAGCACATTCTACTGATTTTTAAAAATTCAGTTGTATTTTCTAGCTCCAAAATTTCCATTTGTTTCATCTTTATGTGTTCTTTTCATTTGATGCCAGTTACTGTCTTTTCATTTGTTTTAAGAACATTTGCCTTTATTTTTTATGGCTTTTTAATAATAGTTTCTTTAATAGCCTTTTCAGGATATGTATGTCCTCTTAGCATTGGTATATGTTTCTTATATTTTTATCACATAAGTCAACTTTTTTTTTTGGTTCTTCATGTGCCAAATGACTTCAGATAATATCGTGAACATTTTAATATTTTGTTATGAGACTCTGAATTTTGTTAAGTACTATGGAAAATGTTGAATTAAAAATGTTTAAGTAGGCAGTTGATCCAGTTGGATTTAGACTGAAAGTTTTTCCTAGTCTTCTTTTGATATGGCTTTAAAATTTTGTAGCACTATTCACATCTGTCCAATGTATGTACCACCCAGAGGACAGTCTGTGACTTGGGTAGTGGTCTGTTTCTTGGAAATACTGCAAGAAGAGTGGTCCTTCAGACTCTGATCTTCTTTCCCAATTCACCATCCTCAAATATTCCATGCATTTTTGTCAGGTTTGATGGCATTCAATGGGAATAGTGTTTATTCTAGAAGTAGAACATCATGTCATTCTTTAAGGTTTGAAAACTTTTAAAAAAAATATTTACTATAACACTGTCTACTTCTATTCTCTCTAGTCTTTTGTTCCATATCTCTGTGGTCATGTGTTGGATCTTCTAACATTCATGTTTTTTATTTTTTTTAAAAATTAGTCTTGCCGTGCTCTCCGTAATACTCTCAGATCTGATTTTTTTTCTTTCTCAGTTTTTTCACTACTATAGCTATATTTTTACTGTTTATTATAGCTAGTGGTTGTCATTAAGTACTAATAATAGTTTAAATATACTTTTATTTCTAGAAATTATATTTGGTTTTTTGAAATATAACACTAACCCTAATCTTTTCTTATCCAGTTCTGTTCCTTGAATATTTCATTTTTATGCCTTTATTGATATCTCTAATCATTTAAAAATACTTATTTTAAACTATCACATTTTAAAAGTGATATTCTGATATCATGAGGTTCTATTTCTCTCTCTCTCTCTCTCTTTTTTTTTGGTGGTGCTGGGGATTGAACTCAGGCCCTTGTGCTTGCAAGGCAAGCACTCTAATCATTAGAGCTAAATCCCCAGCCCCCCTATTTCTCTTTATCTGTGTGTTTCCTGGATATTGTTTATGGTATTATTATTATTGCTAAGCAGAAATTTTCCTCTTCAGTGTCACAGATTTGAGAAGGTCATTTAAGAGAAGTATCATTTTGTTTTTTTGTTTTTTGAGATAGAGTTTCTCTGTGTAGTCTACTCTGGCCTTGAACTCACTAAGTGCCCCGGACTGGCCTTGAACTCGTGGCGATCCTCCTGCCCAGTCTCCAGGGTGCTGAGTTTACAAGCATGCACACCAGGACCAGCTCAGAAGTTTCGTATTTGCTTCTTCAGAACACCCAGGGAGATTTATGATGATTTCTGATTTTAGGATTCCTACATCACTGGGGAGTATGGTTTGGGGCCTTGCACCTGAGATTTGACACATATTAAAGATGAGTTTTGTTTTCTACTTACAGTCACGTGCAGTTGGCAAGTATATTTACTACTTCTCGGGTCTGTGTGTAAAGATTTTGGTTTCTTTTTATAGATGGGGTAGCCCTTCTAAGTTCCCTGCACTTATCAGAGAGATAATAACATGCTCACTGTTTGGACATGCCTAATAATTCACTGTTTCCAGTTCAGCTCTGGATGGTAAAATCTCCCTTCTCTCAGCCCCTGTGGTGTCCGAAACCCTGTGTCCTACCATCTCCTCGACATTGTATCAGCTGTTGCCTTCTTTGTCAGTCTTGGCTATGTTTCTTTTTCTAGTATCTGGGGATTTTTCTTTTCTTAATTTAAATCTCTTTATGGGTAGAAAATATTGGATATTTTATTTAGCATTGATAATTACTGTTGGTAGGAGGGGCTCCCTTCAAGGCCAGACAAGTCAACTCTTTTAGTTGAACTTTTCATTTTGTGGCTAATACGTATTTAGTTTTCTATGGATACTGTAACAAATTACCATTAGAAGAATGCAAACTTAACATCTTACATTTCTCTAATTCAGTAATCTGAAATGAGTCTCAGTGGGCTAAAGTTAAGGTAATGGCAGCCATGTATTCTTTTCTGGAGGTTCTCAGGGAGATCTTTCTCTTTGTCCTTTCTAGTTGCTAAAGGTTGCCCAAATTTCTCAACTTGTAGTCCTGTGTTTTTCCATTTTCATATGCACTGACATCAAATCAAATTCTTCTCACATTCCTTTACTATGATCTCTTCTGCCTCCTTCTTCCACACTTTAGGATCTTTGTGATTATATTAGACACACCCAGATAATCCAGGTGAATCTCCCTATTTTATGGTCATGGGATCAAGAATCATAATTCCATCTGCAACCTTAACTCCCCTCTACCACGTAGGTAGCATCTACAAGTTCCAGGGATTAGAATAGAAACTTTTCAGGGGAGGATGGGGAGGATGGGGAGCAGTGGGAAAGGGATGTTACCCCTCTCACAATAATTACAAGAAAAGCATTAACACTGTCTAAAAGGAATTTCAGTGTATGTTGGTTATAGTACGTAAGAAAATCACGACCTAAAAGAGTGTTTCTGTATTATAATTGAAGTAGTACTATGTAGACTCTTGGGTAGAATGTGGAAAGTTAGGAATGTGTATTGTAATCCCTAGAACATCAATTTAAAATGTGGCAAAATCTGGGGATTTAGCTCAGTGGTTAGAGTCACAAGGCCCTGAGTTCAATCCCTGGCACCAAAAAATAAAATAAAATGAAATATGGCAAAAAGAGATACAGTCAAAAGACACACAGATACAATAGAATGCTGAAAGTACAGGTGTCTAGTAGGTAGAGACCAGAAAACTGACTAATGATCCTACAAGGCACAGAAAAGTCCTAACAAAGAATTATCCAAACTCCAATTGTCAGTATCTCTAAGGTTGAGAATCCCTGCCCCAATGACTCACCTTTATTATGGTTTTCCAAACTTTACACTTTAGTTTTACCTAAACACCTCTGTTTCTCCTCTCTGTACTCACATTTTAATGGTTTCCATAATATCTAATAGGGTCAGGTAATTAAAGTCGCAAGTTCAATGGAATAATTGGGGGCACAAAATACCACTCTTTTGGAGGGAGCAAGGTGTGTGGAGGGTGCTAGAGACAAGACCACTCTCCAGTATCCAGCTGTCAGCATATCATAAGTGAGAATCAGAATAATTGGAGAGTATCACTAATTTTGAATTCAGTGCAACTAGGTTAGAAGAACTTCTGTATGTAAATATTGTGTATATGTGTATATGTTCTCTCATTTTCACTTCCAATAGCACTTTAAATAATAGCATTATTTAAAATTTGTTTTGTGGCTACAGTATTTATTACAGCTTAATATTTCAGATGTACTGCTATAGACAAATCTTTAATTCCTGGAGGGGTCATTTCCTTTGAATTAATTTAATTTGGTGTGATTTTGCAAAGTGGTGAAGTTTTCTAACAGTCATACTTTATCACATGTAAGTACTGGAATATCTCTTAATTTTTAGAAAATTAGAGATAGAATTGAGTGGAAAATTTGGTAAAGGAGAGAATTAACAATTAGTGTGGAAAAAACTTTCGGAAGCTTCTGAGTTTTGCTCTTAAAAATTCTAAGAATAGAAGTAAAAAAGAAGCAACAAGATATATCATGCACAGGTACAAATCCCCTATGATGAGTGTTATCACTATGTACATCTAAAATGTACCATTAAAATAAAATTAAAAGAAGAATAGTAAAAATGCCCTCCTTCATTATAGTGTAACATTTTACACACACAGAGTACATATGCATGCGCATGCACATGCACGTGTATACCCTGCCTAGCAGGGAGCCCGGGACTACCCAGTAAACATTTTGGTAACTATAGCTTTGTAGAATCCAGTTGGAGATGTCAGAGTCCACCTGTTTGGGTGGAAGGTTAAGGAACTGAATTGATCTTTGTAGCATAATATTTTAATCACTTTTGAAACTTGTAACTTTTCCAAGAATGGAAATGGGAAGTCTTTCCCAAAAATTAACCTCGAAGTTTTAGGACTATGTTAAAAAATATTATTGCCATTGACTTGAATGTACTTTTTGCCTGCTAAGAAACAGATCCTAAATGGCTCCACTTTTATGGTCCTGTGAATGGTGAAGGATGGGTAGAGCTTGCATGAGTTTGGTTGGTGACTAGGTTAGCTCCTCTCTCACGCCTGGACTCAGTCTTTTCCTTCTGGTTACTTACTGTCTTTCTGTCTGTTCATCCACCTCCCTACCTATTATCTATACACCCTTTTACCCTAACTCTGTCCCCTCGACTCCTGCTGCTTTGTGTTATTTTGAGGCGGTGGGTTCTCAGCCTTGGGTTTGGCAGGGGGCGCACGAGGTCCCGGAGCTGTCCAGCAGCGTCAGGATAAGTTATCTTCTGCGCTCTCAGAGCTGGGAAGCTCTCCAGCGCCCCGCCCCGGGAACCTCTCCAGTGGGGCCCCCAGCGCGTCCTAGGCTCGCCACTCATCTCCGCCAGCCTTAGTTCCACCTCGGGAGTCTAGCGTGCTTTGGCTGCTTTCCTTCCTGTGCCCGGGAGGGGTGCCCTGCACCCCGGGCTGCTCCAGAGCTGGTGCAGAGTGCACGCAGCAGCCTCCCTCCTTTGCCTAAAGGGTGGGCGAATGCCTGTTCTTCTAGCCTCGCCTCCTGCGGCTGGGTGGTCCTTGCTCTAGGTCTGTCAAGACAAGCGCCGAAATCCAAGGGTGAGCGCAAAGACCGCCCATCAACTTAGCGCCTTGAATTTTGATCTTTCGATCAGATCAGGAAAGGAGGTTGGCGTTGCTGGGTCAGTGAGCGAGGGCGGGAGGAGGGCAGAGGCTGCAGGGCTCGGGCCGGGACCAAGGAGCCCGAGCGAGCGGGAGAGGGACGCGCCTTCGCTGCCTCGCCCTGGCAGCCCCTCCCTCTCCTCTCCCCGCCCCCGGCCGCCCCGCCTCCCGGAGGAGCCGTCTCTCCTCGCCGTCTCCCAGCGCTCTCTCCATTGTCTCTGCCTTTACAACAGGTTCGGGCGGAGGGGAGGACGGGCGGGTGCGGGGCGCCCCAGCTCGGCTTCCTCGGGCCGACTCCCTTCCTCAGGGCGTGCGCGTCTTCCCTGCAAGGATCTCGGCTCGGGAGCCAATTCTCGGGCGGAGCGGGTCCCGCCAGCCGACCCCTCCCTCCGGACCGGCCAGCACCGCTGGGCTCCGTCAGGGCGCACGATGAGCGCATCGCAGGCTCCAAGTTCTCCACGCGCCTGCGGGGGCCGCCCTTTTCTTTCTTAGGCAATCAAATCGTGTTAATCCTCCTAATCAATAAACCCGAGGCAGCGGCAGGAGACGCAGACGCTATTTCCCCGCTTGATTCCAAGAACCTCTTCGATTTTTATTTTTATTTTTAAAGAGCGAGACGATGGACTGAGCATATCCACACCATGGAGTCTCGGGTCTTACTGAGAACATTCTGTTTGATCTTCTGTCTCGGAGCAGGTGAGTGGTCGCAGTGCTGGGGCGGGGAAAGGGACGGCTCCCGCCTCCGGGCTGGCGGGGACGCCTCGCTCTTGCCCACTGAAGTAGGTCTGGAGTGGGAATCCTGGAGTAGGGGCGGATTCGGATTTAGATTTTTTTTCTGTTCTTGCAGTGGAGACCGCGAGGCGGGTCGCGTCCTAGGCAGGGTCTCAGGTCTGAGGGGAACTTTGCATAGAGAGGGGCTTAAAGTAGGTCATGGAAATGGGACTGGGTGCACTGCTATTTAAAGCGTGGCTGCTGATCTCGGGTAAGGCTCTCCGCGGCAGGGAGGGAGTCGCCTCTCCTCTTCACCTCCCAATATTGTCTCGAAGACACTGTTCTTTGCTGCCCTGGAGGAAGAGGCTTGTATTTTAACGGAGTGTTTTTTTTTTTTTTCCCCCTTCCCTTTCCTCCTCTTCTCCATTCCCACCAGTTTGGGGGCTTGGGGTGGACCCTTCCCTACAGATTGACGTCTTAACAGAGTTAGAACTTGGGGAGTCCACGGCCGGAGTGCGCCAAGTCCCCGGGCTGCATAATGGGACGAAAGCCTTTCTCTTTCAAGGTATGTTCCAGTGCGGCGAGTCGTCCGTGCGGTTGGGAGGAGTTGGCCTGGCTGCTCCTCCTAAGTTTGTGCTACCTCATGGGTGACAGTATCTGGGCTGAGATGTGAGCGGTCAGTGAGACAAATAGCCCCATCTCTTTAAGTGGCTCGGGTTTTCTCCACTCCTGCACCCTCCTCCTCCTTACTTTGTACTCTTGCCAGTCTAATGGATAGTCCCTTAATTACTGAATAGAAACTCGGATGGCAGATGGTTGATTTTGGAGTCTGGGGAACAATGAATTATAACACAAACGCCTCATTTGGGTGAAATTGATTTAGGTAGGAAACAAGATAGCTTAATCTTAGTTAAGATTATCTCTGAAAGTTTTAAGAACAGTGGTGCCTTGCAGCAAGACATTTCTTTGTAGGGGGCAGTTTTCTGGAAAAAATTAATGTCTTTCAGTATTTTTACCACTGTATATCACAAACACATATTTGAGGCAAGATTCATCGCGGGAAAATTATCATTCTCCTTTTTCCACCAATAGTAAGAGGAAAGGAGTAATATTCTTTTAAAATAATTTGAGAATATTTCAAATAAATGTTAATCTAGAAGTATACCTTTTGTCACCATTAATTATATACTTAGGATTTTAAAACTTTTTTGAAGTCAGTGGATACTGGCTATGCACAAATGGTAACATTTGAAATTACAGCATATTTAAATGTGTTGTGCAGTGAGCAGCAGTAATCCTCCAACTTTGATTTTTCAAAGCTTTTGAAGACTGCTTGATTCATGGAAAGATGTTGTAATATGAACGTTTTAAAGGTAACTAAATATGTACTAGATTCATACATGGTAAGGTAGAGATGAGAGCAAAAGAGAAATGGAGATTGATGTAACATGAACCAAACCATTGTCCCCCAAACTGCCCAAGTTTTTCTTTTGCTATTTTAGGGCAATGACCTCAAAAAGGAGTACAACTCATAATTACTAAAGAGTTGGATATGCAAAAGGCAACCACTCGAACAAATCTGCCACCCAGAAATAGAAATAAAATTAAGACCTGAGTTTCTCTAGTGGTGTTATTGCCTGTTTTGGCCAGTATGTGTCACCGTGGACAGCAACACCAGAGCTCACAGTTGGGAAAGAAGGAAATTGACATGTGTTGCATTTATTTAAAACAAGTTTGCCCTTAAGAGAAATCGAAATGTAGCTTTCTGTGTTTTTAAATTGTCATTTTAATTTCTTTTATAATTAGTATTTTCATTGTGACAAATATTTATTGTAATATTTTATTTACCTAAAGTTATTTTTTGAGGGTGGGGCTTGGATATTCAAGCATTTAACAAATGCTCAACTGTCAGTAAGATTTCAGACTGGAATAGAAATCCCATTAGGGTTAAGCTTTTGGGTTTTTGTTGTGAATTATTTTGTTTTTATCTCTGTGAAATGGAAACAAAGTTATTCCAGGACTGACAATTTGAATAACTAGAAAGCTTTACAGAATCTAAAGCTCGTAATAAATGGTATTGATATGCTCTTAAAATTTCCAAAGATTCTTTAAATTTTATTAGTTTTATTCCTTAGCTATCTGTGAAGAGTGCTTGCAATGTCACAAATAGAAGCCTTCAGGATTGTACATTTTATGTGAGACAATTGAACAATTAGGTGTTAGACAATTAAAATTTTCTGGAAAATCTTCTTAAGGGATCAGTGTCTTTTCTTGCTTAATTAAAAATATTTTAAAAGCATTTCTATATAAATTGACTGTTTCTTCAAGGTAGACACAGTAGTTCAAATACATGAGGCACCTGAAGTATGTTTTTTTTGAATTAACTTCGGTAACTAGATGTATCAATACTCATTAATGAGTTGGTTGTTTTTGTTTCCTTATTGATACCAAGCCCAGTATTTATATGGAGTAAATGCCTTTCAAATATAGTTTATGAGATTTGAAGATGTGGAATTTCATTTTCTGCCAAATCATGAACTTTATTTCGTATAGCCTATCAATCAGTAAGTATTTATTGCCTGCTGTGTTCTCATATGTTACATATGTGTCGATTATGCTGTAGTGATTTCCCTTATTCTAAAATCTGAATTCTGAAATCGGTGAGTGGACCACTCTGCACAGTTGTTTTGCATTACCTTGGAAAGGTCTTTTTCTCTGCTATTAGGATGTAGGTTTTGTCAAGAAGTCAGTTCTGAGTCTTGCTGCTTCATTAGATTCCATGGGATTTAGACAGACAAAAGCATTCAGACTCTGAAGATTTTGTAGATTCCATTTATAGTGAATGAGGGTGCTGCAGATATCTGATATAGTGTGTAAAATGTCATAGCAGGAATAGTAACAAATTACAAAACCTGTGAGATGCTCTCAGATTGCATGAGTCTATCATACAAGTTTCTTTGTGGTATCAAGTACGTTCCACATAAATAAGATTTTTGAGCTGGGAAATTTCTCCGCAATAACAAAACCATCTTCTGTGTCTTAGCTTTAAAGAAATCTCAACATATACTTTACCAATGATTTTTATTTGCTTAGTATTGCTTCTCCTTTTGTCTACTTCATTTTTCTCTTTAGTAATTTCAGAGATGCATGTGATTTAGTACTCTGTGAAACTGAATAATTTTATAAATTATTATGAAATATGAATCGACTATTACTTGATATTTTATTGCATGTGCATAATAAGCAAATGGACATATATTTCAGAGTCTTATCTTTTTTTTCTGTTAATGGCAACCATACTATCAGTAAAATGTTTTTATTGTTGCTGAAATTTGATTTATAGCTGCTTTGGAAATTTAATAAGATGCTATATTAGATCATTCCTTAATGAATGCAGCTTTTGATCTGTGCAAAGTACAGTAACATTTGAAAGAAAAAGTGTCCAGGTAATAGTTTGGAATGCACATTAATATCTTCTAGGCATTTCTAGCTATGTAATCTGATGCATAGCCACAAAAATGTACTTTTTATGCCTTTAAAAGAATAGAAGAATGAGTGCTCATAATGAAAAGACCTACAAAAGATTACAAAGAGTTCTGCAATCTTAAGGAATAGTCAGTTACAAATAGGATTTTACCTACTTTGTTTTAAAGTCTAGGAAATATTTTTTCAAGATAATAATCATAATAATATTCTTTCCTCAGAATAAAAATACTAAAGATAAGGAAGGAGAGTGTACAGAGTCAAAGTTCTAGGACTTTGTTACAAAGTTAGCATGAGTTTTAGATCCTTCATTTTAACAATTCAGCTGGTCAGGTTCCCAAAATAGTTTCATCTGTTGGTTTAAGAAAATTTCTTCTGAAGTGTTCATAGATTTTTATAATCCTATTAATCCCCCAAAGAGAAGTAGATAAAATAAAAAAGTTTTTTTCTGAGTTTATACTTTAAAATAAGCTAGGTAAGTATTTTTTAAAGAACTTTAAGGTTTAAAAGGAAAAATGTTCACACGTCTACTCTCATGCCAGTATTTGAAAACAGGAATGGAGTAAGGCATTTGGTAGTGGGCCATTCATTTTGGGAGGTGAAGGTAACTGCATTAAGGAAAGTGAGATGGCAGAGAGTGCTTGTGTCTGGTATGAGGGTGAGTGAGCATCTGTGAATTTAGGAGTGATGGTCATCAGTACCCAGAAGAGCAGAATAGCACAATGATTAAGAGAAGGCTTATAAATCAGATAGACCAAGGTAGAATGTGCCAATGGTGACAGTAGTTAATTTCTGAGTTTTAGTATCCTTAATTATAAAATGAACATTGTTATAAATATTAAACAAGTTATAGTCATTCATCAAATATATTAATTTTGTGCAACTACTATCTTGTGAGTTGTTACGGCAAAAGAAAAAGGTAGAACTTAACCCTGCCTTTGTACTGCCTTAAAAATAGTTATTAAATAACTGTACAAGTAATAATCATTAGGGTAAAATTATATGAAAAAGTAAGGGTACAATAGGAATCTATAGTCTAGTTTGGGGTGTTATCGGGTCAGGGAAATGGCCTTATATAGGAATAGTCTGGAGAAGGTTTCAGGGAGGTTAGAGTAACTCAAGCAAAGGGAGTAGTATGAGGAAAGGTTCTGAGCCTACAAAGAACACTGTGCATTTGAGAAAATAGTCTAGTGGAGTGGAGATACAGGGGTTGTGATATTAATGAAGCCAGTGAGTAAGCCAGGGACCAAGTTACATGGTTGACTACATTAATTTAGTAGAATTGAAAAGTTATTATTATACAAAATATATTATGGTGGGGAGAATAATGGTCTTCAAAACGTCATGTCCTAATTCTTTGAAAACCTGATAATTTTATGTTATGTGGCAAGGGGAAATTAAAAGGTCACTAATCCGCTTAAGAGGCTATCAGGGATTATGTGGGTGGGCTCTATGTTTTTCCAAGAGTCCTTTAAATCTGGAAGAAGCAGGTAGAAGAATCAATATTGGAGCTTGATGATATGAGAAACAATAGACCAGGCATTGTTGGCTTTGAATATGGAAGCGGTTAAGAAGCCAGGGAATGCAGGCAGTCTGTAGAAGCTGGAAAGTCTTCTAAATGAAATTTTATGTAGAGTCTTCAGAAGGAACACAGCACAGCTGACAATGGGATTTTAGTACAGCAAGACTAATTTTAGACTTCTGATCTCCAGAATTGTGAGATAATAAATCCATGTTCATTTAAGTAACTGAATTTGTGTGGTGATTAGTTTTAGCAGCAATAGGAAGTGTGCACGCACACGCACACACACATACACACATATGCATATTAATTACATGGAAATGGGCTGCTTCAATAAGTAATACCTACAAATGTGGAAGTGGCTTTAGAAATGGGAAATGGGCAGATAAAATTTTGAGGTGCATAGTAGAAAAAGCCTAGATTACTGTGAATAGACTTTTAGTGAAATATGGATGTTGGTAACTCTACCGGAGAAGACTCAGAAGGAAACAGTGAAAATATAATCACCTTAGATGATATCTTAGTCACCATGAACAGACTGTTGGTCAAAATGTGAACATTAAAGACACTGCCAGTGAGGGCTCAGATGGAAATGAGAAACTCATTATTTTAAATTAGAGGAAAGAGGATGCTTGTTATATAGTGGCTGGAAACTTAGCTAAAATGTGTCCTACCATTATGTGGAAAGCAACACTTGTGAAGAGTGGACTTGAATATTTAGGTGAAGTGACTTCTAAGAAAAATGCTGAAAGTGCACTCTGGCTTTTTGTTCATAATGAAAATGTGAGAGGAGACAGAGAGACAGAGATTGATTGATTTACAGAAGAATTGTTTAGCAGAAAGGATCCAGAGCTTGATATTTGAGGAATTCTCATCCCATCCAGATTACAAATATGTTAAAATCACAGATTCACTATCAGAAATGCCTGTTCTGGAGAGAAAACCAAAGATGTGCTTGAATGTCTCTTGCTGATGTTTCAGAGATATAAAAAGTCAGAGTATTCGGTTACCTTGAGGACTCTTTGAAGGACATGTGACTCATAGATCCTCTCAACTACTTCATCTAAGGCCAATAATAGAGATATAATTATTTAGGAAGCATCTGTAGAGGAAATTTTTAATCTTTGTCTAGTGGAATGAATTTCCATTTAAGGTCTACCAGATTCTTAAGAATAAGGTACCAGTAAAAATACCTCTTTCTTTGCCTGAGCCAGTGGAAGGATGAAATGGACAAAGGTTGTTGGTTCCCAAATATTCTACAAGCAAGAAGAAGTTTGATTAAACTACTGAATTGTAAACATGAACCACCTTTCATGGGGGAGGTTGACTCAAAGGCAGAACTCAGAACCCAGAGGGTGCAGCTAAGAATCATAGAGGATTATCCCCAGATTTTGAGACCAAGTGGAGTTTTTCTGGTCAGATTTCAAAATTTGCTTGTTCCTGGTAATCAGTTTTTAAAATTTCCCCTTTATCCCCTTTTGAGTGGGAACATTTGTAGCAATTATCCTATATCTGTCTCACCTTTGTATTCTGGGAGCTGATAATTTGCTTCTGTTTCATGGATTCATAGGTGGGGAGAAATTGTGCCTCAGAATGGATTATATCCCTTACCTCACCTGGAACTGATTTAGATTATAAAATTTGAGATTTTTGGTTTTTTGAAGTTAATCTAATTTTTAAAAATGACAAATAAAAGTTGTATACATTTATCATGTACAACATGATATGTTTTTAACTATATACCTTATGGGATGGCTAAATCAACATATTATCACACGCATGATTTTTTTAATGAGCACACTTAAAATTTAGTGTTTTAGTAATTTTTAAGAGTACAGTGCATCATTATTAACATTTACTATAATATGATAGACTTCTTTAAATTAGTCCTTTATAAAACTGAAATTTACATCCCTTCACCAAATATCTCCCAACAACTCTTCTTCCAGCTCCTAGTAATCACTATACTACTCTTTTTGTGTAGAGGTTCAACTTTTTTTAACATCGGTGAGATCATGTGATCTCTGTTTCTGACTTATTTCACTTAACATAATGTATTCTAGGTTAGGTTAGGTTAGGTCACAAATGATGGGATTTCCTTCTTTTTAAATCAGAGAAATATTCCATTGTGTATATATCAGCATTTTCTTTATTCATTTATCTGTGGATGGACAGTTAGGTTGGTCCTATATTTTGGCTATTGTGAACAACTGTGCAGTGAATGTAAGGGTCCATATATCTCTTTGGGCATACCAATTTCATTTCCACTGAATACATACCCAGAAGTGGGATTGCTGGGTCATGAGATCTTTCCATTTTTAATTTTTCGAGGGAACCTCTTGTTGCACCAGAGGCATGACTATCAACCTTGACTTATTCCTGAGTCTGGACTCTCGATCAAGTACAGAAATAAAAGAGCAGAGTTTAGAAAAGTTGCAAAGCAAAAGCAAGGTGCAGGACAGTTTTCCTCTGGAGAGGAGGGGCCCCAGAGCTGGGAGTCTGCTGCTCCAGTAAAGCAGGGCTCATTTTATGGTGGTTTGGGCAGCTCGCTCCCCTGTTCATGCAGTGGAATTTGGTCTTGGGTTGGGTACCCTACTTGTGTCCCTGACCATGGAAGGGCATGGTGACCGAGCTAGTGAACTGAGCATGGAACTGTGTTCTGGTTGGGGTCCTATATAAGTGCCATTTTAAGCTTTGTTTCCTCCATTGCAGCCTGGTGGGTGTTTGAAGTAGGTTTCATTTTCTCCTTGAGGTCGGCTTCCCTGTTCTAGCCCTGCCTAGGAAACCCTGTGCCTACATGCTGTACTGTTTTCCATGACTGTGCTAAATTTTATTGCCCCCAAGAGTTCCTCTCTTCCATATCCATGCCAACACTTGTTATGTGCCTTAACCTTTCTCATTCGTTGCTGAGACAAAATACCAGACACTTACAGTTATGTGAGGAAAGGTTTATTTTAGCTCACAGTTTCTAGAGGTTCAGTTCATAAGTGCCTGGTTCCAGGGCAGGATGGCATGGTAGAGGGGTATCATTGAGAGAAACAGGCCATGGCAGGGCATGTAGGAGGCAGCGAACAGAGAGCTTTCCTTTCTCTTTTTCCTTTATATACCATGCATGCTACAAGCCTATTCATTGCTATGGCTCACACCCATGGTGGAGCTTCCCATTACTAACACCCAGAACAATGCTAAACCAATCAGTGGAGTTTCCCATTACCCACACCCAGAACGATGCTAAACCAATCAGTGGACTAAACCAGTTATCACACCCTTAATCCATAGTCACACACCCTTAACTCACATTCTCACTCCTAGAGCTAGCCACCTCCAAAAAGCTCCACCTATGAGCTCATGAGGCTTTGAGGGGACCGCTACATACAAGCCATTACATTATCCTTTGTCCTTTGGATAATAGTCATTCTAACAGGTTTAGGTGATGTCTTACTGTGGTTTTAATTTGAATTACATTGATGATTAGTGATGGTAAACATTTTTTCATATACTCTTTAGCTATTTCTAAATATTCTCCTGAGAAATGTCTATTTAGTTGTTAGTCTTTTTAAAATTATTTGTTTGCTATTAAGTTTTTAGTTTCTTATATATTTTGGATATTAACTCATTGTCAATGTATGGTTTGCAATTTTTTTTTTTTTTTCTGTTTGGAAGGTTTGCTCTGTTGTTTTCTTTGCTGTGCTGAAGCATTTTAATTTAATGTAATCTTTATCCATTTTTGCTTTTCTTGTGGGTACCTTTGGTGTGATATTAAAAATGTATTCTCCTGACCAATAACTCAGAGCTTTCCCCTATGTTTTCTTTTAGTAGTTTTATGGTTTCAGGTCTCACATTTAAATCTCAAATCCATTTTGAGTTTGTTTTTGTATATAGTGTCAGCTAAGGGTCTTGTTTCTCTCATCTGTATATGGATACCACTCTCCTCAGCACCATTTACTGAAGAGACTATTCTTTTCCCATTGTATGTTCCTGGCACCTTTGTTGAAAATCAAATGATGATAAATGTGCAGGTTTATTTTTGGGCTATTTCATTCTGTTCATCTATGTGTCTCTTTTTATCCCAATACCATGCTCCTTTCATACCATACTTTGAAGTATATTTTGAAGTCAGATAATGTGAAGCCTCCTGCCTGGTTCTTTGTGCTTAAGATTTCTTTGGCTACTGGATTTTTTTTTTTTTTTTGGTGGTACTATTTGAATTTTAGGATTTTTTTCCATATCTGTGAAAAAATATTGTTGGAATATTAGTAAAAATTGTATTGAATCTGTGAATTATTTTTCACAGTATGGGTATTTTAACAAAATTAATTCTCCTAATCCACGAACACTGGATGCGGCAGCTTTCTGTTGCTGTGACAAAATGACTGAAATAAACAATTTAAAGGTGGAAAGATTTATTTGGGCTCACAGTTTCAGACATTTCAATCTACTGTGGGCTGGTTCTATTTCTGTGGGCTTGAGGCAGAGAAGACAATCATGGCAGAAGGGTGTGGTGAAGTCACATTACTCACCTTCCAGCAGTTGGAAAGCAGAGAGAAGAGGAAAGACCCAGTGAGGATAGGGCAAGGACCAGGAATAGTCCTCAAGGTCATCTCCCCACGACCTACTGCTTTCAACTGGGCCCCATTTCCTGTTTCTGGCACTTCCCAGTAATGCTATCACATTATTGTCATATCAGTGAGTTAATTCACTGATGAAATTAGAGTCCTCATGATCTAGTCACTTCCCAAAAGCCCATCAGCAGCCAAGGAGCATTTGGGGGATATTTTCAATCCTAATCATAGCACTGGATATCTTTCTATTTAATTGTTCATTCTTCAGTTTTTTCTATCAAATTTTATAGTTTTCAGTATGCAGTCTTTTACCTCCTTGGATAAATTTATACCTAGGTATAAATTTACTTTTTCACAGTTATGGTATATAATAGCTTTTATTTCTTTTTCAGATAGTTTGTTGTCAGAAGTATGGATTTTTATGTTTATTTTCTTACCTGCAACTATACTTACTTTATTTATTAGTTATGATGGTTTTTTGGATGCATTTTCTGTATGTAAGATCATGTCCACTGGAAATAGAAATAATTTAACTTCTTCCTTTTCAATTTGAACACTTTTTTCTTTTGCAATTTGCTTTTACTAGAATCTCCAGTAGTCTGTCAAATATAATTGTCAAGATTAGACATCCTTGTCTTGTTTCTACTCCTAGATGAAAAGCTTTTAACTTTTAAACATAGAGTATAATGTTAGCTGTAGTTTAGTCATATATAACCTTTTTTTTTTTTTTTTTTTTTTTTTCCGGTGCCAGGGATTGAACTCAGAGTCTTGTGCTTGCTGGGCAAGCACTCTAACCACTGAGCTAAATCCCCAGCACAGTCATATATAACCTGTTTTAGTTAGGTTTTCAGAGCCAGTAGTTTTAAGAGAGCAGATTTAATGGAGGACATTTACAGATTACAATATATTCACCCAGAAGCCAAATGCAGAAGGTGCCAAATGTCCATCTAGGCACTGGAGACCCAAAAGATCCAACTGAGGGCTGGGAGCCCACAGCACTGTCCCATGTAGGTCTGTGTCTGCACATGATGGCTGGAGCCAGGATACGATGCTCACAGCAGAGATGACAACCAGAGCTCCTCCGAAGCAACAGTAGCCATCCTCGATTACAGCAAGGCCCCGAGCTCCTTCCTTTACGAGGACAGCTGAGTTTCTTTTGGAAGAACGAGCCACAGCAGAGCTTCCCCTGGGAAACAGCCCGCCAACTAGCCCCGGCTCCCAGTCTGCCTTATGTTGCATCAGCAACAACCCTCAGGTGGATCTCGTATGCCCAGCATCACATCAACTCAGTCCAGCTGGGCGTTCTGGCTCACGTTGACCATATTAAGTCCATCACATAACCTTAACTGTGTTGTGATACCTTTCTTCTATACCTAATTTGTTGAGGATTTGTAAAGGGATGTTGAGTTGTATCAAAAGCCTGTTTTTGGCATGTATTGGAATGATCACACATTTTTCCTTAATTATGTTAATTTCATATATCACATTTATAGATTTGTGTATGTTGAGTCACTTTTGCATTCTTGGTATAAGTCTCACTTCATCATAGTAAATGATCCTTTTAATCTGCTGTTGAATTTGATTTGCTAGTATTTTGTTGACTCTTGCATCTCTGTTCACCAGGAGTATTGGCTTATAATTTTGTAACAGAATTCTTGGCTGGCTTTGATATCAAGGTAATTTTAGACTTAAGAAATGAGTTTAGAAATACTTTTTCAATTTTTTGGGAGACTTTGAGAAGGATTGGTATAAATTATTATTTAAATTTTTGGTAGAACTCAAAATAAAGCCAACATGTTATGGACTTTTTTTGACCAGAGACTTGTTATCTCTAATTCAATCTTCTTACTTGTTACTGATCTGTTCAGATTTTCTGTTAATTCAGTCTTGGTGGATTGTGTCTAGGAACTTACCCAATTTTTTTAGCTTACGCAGTTTGCTGTCACATAACTTGTTTGTAGTAGTCTCTTACAGTCTTTTGTATTTTCATGGGATCAATTGTAATGTCTTCTCTTCATGTCTGATTTTATATACTCATGTCTCTCTCTCTCTTTTTTTTCTTAGTACAGTTTAAATTTATATCAGTTGTGTGTACCTTGACAAAAAGAAACAACTCTGAGTTTGGTCTATCTTTTCTATTGTTTTTATATTCTCTATTTTATTTCTTTCTGCTCCTATCTTTATTATTTCACTCCTACTAACATTGGGTATAGCTTGTTGTTTTTGGGTATCGCTTGAGGTGTAATGCATTAAGTTTTGGGTATCGCTTGAGGTGTAATCGCATTAAGTTATTTGTTTGAGCTCTTTCTTTTTTTAATGCAGGCACTTATTCCTGTAAATTTTCCTTTTAGAACTGCTTTTGATGCATCCTGTAGGGCTTGGCATGTTACTTGTATACTTATTTATCTGTAGATATTTTTAAAATTCTATTTTAACTTCTTTGGTTGTTCATTTAATTGGATTAAATATTGTTTAGTTTCCACCTATTTTTGAATTTTCTGAAAAATTTTGTTATTGATTTCTCTTTCATACCTGTCTTTAGCTGCTTTAGCAAAGTATTTTAGATCGAGTAATTTATAATTAATAGAAATTTATTTCTCATATTTCTGTAGGCTAGGAAATGCAAAATCAAAGCATCAGTAGATTCTGTATATGATATGGGCCATTTCTCATGGCCCCCCTAATGGAACCCCTCTAATATATCCTCATATGCCAGAAGGGACAAAGGACCTAGGATGCTCCCTTCAACCTCTTTATAAGAACATTAATTCTATTCATGAGGGTTGGATACTCAACTTTCATGGCTTTCTCAAAGACTATACCTCAGTACTATCACATTGGGTATGATGTTCCAACGTATGAATTTTGGCATGACACATATGCTATAGCATTACCATTGTGGTTGGAGAAAATATTTGATGTGATTTCAATGTTTTAAAATTTGTTGATGTATTCTTTTAGCCTAGCAAATGATCTCTCCTGGAGAGTATTCCATAATTGCTTTAAAAGAATGTGTATTCTGATGTTGGGTACTTCTGTGCATATTGTTTAGGTCCATGTTATGGTTTGTGTCTAGATGTCCCCCCAAAGCCTCATGTGGTAAGAGATAGTGAGATAGCTGGATCTAGAGTGTGCGGTTACTAAATTAATCCACTGATCGGTTTGGCATGGTTCTGCTGGGATCAAGGATGTGAAACTAAAATTAAGGGTGGGCGTGCTACCCACCCTAAGGGCAGGTAGCCTAGATAAAAGATACAGGAAGAAGCTACTAGCTGCTTGTTTGCATTGCTTATTTGCATACATTCCTTGCATTTCCTCACTTTACTTTGCTGCTGCTGGTCTGCCATGCCGGTCCGCCCTGCCTCTGCCATGCCGCCCTGCCTCGGACCCAGCGGACTATAGACTGAAACCTCTGCAGACTGTGAGCTAATAAACCTTTCTTCCCCTAACTTTGGGTGTCAGGTATTCTGTCCCAACAACGAGAGAAAAGTAACTAAAACAGTCCATTTAGTTTTAAGTATAGTTTGAGTCCAGTGTTTTCTTATTGATTTTTTTGTTTGTTTGTTTGGTCTGGATGGTACATTTATATTTACAATTGTGATATCCTCTTGATAAATTAAGTCCTTTAATAATACATGATGGCCTTTCTCTTTTTACAGTTTTTGCATTGATGTCTATTTTATCTGAGTTAAAAATAGCTGCTGATATTTTCTGTTTTTACTTGCATATAATATCATTTTCCATCAATTTATTTGTAGTCTCTATGTGTCCTTAAAAGGGAAATGACTCTCTTATAGATAACATGAAGTTGAATCTTTTAAAAAAATCCATTTAATCACTCTTATGTTTAGATTGGAGAATTTAAGTAATTTATCTTCAAAGTAATTATTGATAGGTAAGGATTCACTAATGCTATTTTGTTAATTTTTTTTTGGTTCTTTTGTAGATCCTCTGTTCCTTTCTCACCTTCATCTTTCTTTGTGATTTGGTGATTTTCTCTGCTGATATGCTTTGATTACTTACTTTTGCATAACTATTATAGATTTTTGCTTTTGGTTACTATGGGGCTTACATAAAACACCTTAGTTACATTTGTACCAGGCTATTTTAAGCTACTAACAAGTTAAATCTGGTTCCATTAAAAAACTCTACAATTTAATCCCTTCCCATGTTTTATATTTTTTGATGTCATAATTTATATCTTTTAAATATTATATATTCCTCAACAAGAATTGTAGCTTTAGTAATATTTAATAGTTTTGCTTTTATCATTTGCACTAAAGACATAAGTGATTTGCATAATGCCATTACAGTATGAGGGCATTCTGAATTTGACTTTGTGCTTACTTTTACCAATGAATTTTATACTTTTGTATATTTTCATGTTATTCATTAGCATACTTGTCATTCAATTTAACAGAATCTCTTAGCATTTCTCAAAAGCCATGTCTGGTGTTGATGAAATTTCTCAACTATTGCCTGTGTAGGAATGTCTTTCTCCTTCATTTTTGGAGGAAAATTTTGCTAAGTACAGTGTTCTTGGTTGGTAGCTTTTTTCCATTCAAACCTTGATCTTTCTGTACCTGGACATCTATGTGTTTCCTCAGATTTGGAAAGTTTTCTGCTATTATTTCTGTAAACAAGTTCTCTAGCTTTCCTTTTGTCATTTCTCCTTAAACTCTTATAACCCTAAATTTTTCCCTTTTGATGATTTTTTCCTATAAATTTCATGAACTTCCTTTTCATTCTTTTTTCTACTTTCTCCTCTGCCTGTATATTTTTACATAATTTGTCTTTGAGGTCACAGATTCTTCTGCTTGATCAGTTCTGCTGTTTCTCTCCATTGCATTTTTCATTTCTTTCAGTGCACTTTTCACCTCTAGAATTTTATTTTTAAAAGTAATTCCAGTCTCTTACATTTCTCATAATGACCTTTTATTTTTTTCCTGATTTGTTTGAATTATTCTCAATGTTCTTTTTTTTTTCACATTTTGAACTTCTTTAAGACAATTATTTTTAATTCTTTGGCAAGCAGTTCATATATATCTATTTCTTTGAAGTAAGGTACTGGGAGATTATTATTTTGATGTTATATCTCCTTGGTTCTTCATGTTTCTTATTACTGACATTGATGTCTATATATTTTGAAGAAGTAGGGACTTATTCTAGTCTTTGTAGGATGGCTTCTCTGGGAAAGTCTGTTACCCATTCGGCAAGTCCAGAGATTCCGACTAAGGCCATCTGGTGTGGTCTGTGGGTAGGCTTATTGCTAGAGTTTTGGGAAGGCTGTGCTCGGAATGTGTTCAGACTGGACTCACTGTATGGGCCTATGGACTGAATCTGAGCAGGGGGCTGTATGATCTGGTATGGTACCAGGGCAGTTTTGGAGGCTGTCTGTGGGTACTGGAATGTACCCTGGGACCTAATGCTGTATTTGGGGCAGGCTTGTTTTGGAGTTCTAATATAAAATCTGGTTATCACTTGCTTTTCCTTCTCCCAAGTGAAGATTA
>PVJO010014511.1:0-47969 GCA_004026905.1 Hystrix cristata | reverse complement strand
CCATAACTGTAAATAAGGACAAAGAGGTGTAATAGATATTATATAAAGGGAAGATGGTGTGCAGAGGAGAGGAGTGCTAGAAAGAAAGAAGGGGAAAAGCAGAAAGGCAACAGGGGAAAGAGAGGGGAAAGGGAAAATATGGAAAATGATGAATGAACCTGATATAAATAGGGGGGGAGGGAGGAGAGGGGAGGGGCGGGGGAGAGGGGGAGAACCAAGATGCACCACGTATAGGTACAGAATAAATGTAATGAATGTGACCAATGTATGTAGAATGTACCAATACATGCTCTTGGTTTAAAATAAATAAAAAAAAAAATCAGAGGATATGTTATCATCATGGCTATGCTATCTAACCTCAGCCAAGTTAGAATAAAGCAAACTTTCTGAGGTAATTATGGAATACATTATTTTATATATTTGAGTATACTACATAATTGAAGTTATTTTTGGTCTCTTTAAAAACCAAAACTTGCATTTTGACCATTTTAAGCTGACATCTTTAAAATGGTTCAACTTACATAATAACCACAATGTAGTAAGACTGATTTTCATACAACATACATAATTTCCTTAATTAATAATTACACCTCATTTCTCTGATTCTCTTAGAGAAATGGTACCTAGTGGAGCACCTTTCTTAATAGACCAAGTATCATCACAAGTGCTACTGCACCAGGCAGGAAAATTCTTGTCGAGGTTGTTCTTTTGGCTCAATTGGTTTTGGCTTTGCCAGCCTCCTAGCACATGCACACCCCATTTCCTCTGGCTGTTGTTGCATCTAAATACGGTGCTAAATCTGCCACATCATTTAGTATGCCTAGATATACCCTTTAAAATTTTTTTTTATTTCAGGCTAACTATTGGGGATTGAATATTAACTTCAAATTCAATGTGGTAAGATCCTTTCTAAAATGCTACTAAAATTAGAATAAAGGATGGAGGGAATTACCCAAAAACCAAAGAGGCAAAGAGAACAGGAAATGAGACTTTAGAAGGTTAGTACATTTTGAAAGTTGCAAAGTGAAAAGAAGAAACTGAAAATCAGTGGGGAAACTCTGGAATATTTATATATAGTGCTGGCTGGGTCTTTTTTATAGAAGAAAAAAGAAACAGAATTCTTATTTCAAGTTAAACATAAAAATCAATTTCAGTCAAATTCTACAACAAATCTGAAGAAAAAAACAAACTTTTTAGACATATAGGAGAATGCCTTCATGATCACGAGGTCAGGAATCTTAAGAGATAAAAACATCAATCAAAAAAGTAAAAAATATTCAACTAGATGTAAGAACTTCCATTCATCAAGTTGCCTTACAGGGAAAGTGAAAACTTAAGTACAAAATAGGAGAAGACACCTGCAACACATACAATGAAAGGGCAGGTAAACAATTTATAAAGAAAGCCTGTAAACTGGTGTGAAAACAACAATTAGGTAGCATAAAAAAAAAAAAAAGCAAATGAACTTTAATTTCCAGAGAGGAAACAGAAAAGCTTCAACACATGAAAAAGTACTTGGGGGTTGGGCATTTAGCTCAAGTGGTAGAGTGCTTGCCTAGCAAGCACAAGGCCCTGAGTTCAATCCCCAGCATGAAAAAAAAAAAAAAAAAAAAAAGGTACTCAATCTCATTAGTAACTCGGGAAATGCAAATTAAAAGCACAATGTGATATATCTAGATTCTAGCACATTTTAAAAATTAAAGCGTGAAAATACCAAGCATTAGAAGGGTAAAGCTGTTCAGCATGACCTAGTGACCTTGTATCTCCATGACTCAGCACTCAACAATTCTACTTCAAAGCATGTCATTCTTTCTATATATATAGCACACACGTGCACATGTACACATGTACACGTGTGTGTGTGTGTGGCATATACTGATACTTTGGGAGGTCTTCAAAACTGTATCATTACCTTACAGCGAAACCCGCTACCAAAACACCGTATACCAACAGAGAAAGCTGAGAATTTCCACATACTATTTTTGGTGTCTTGCTAAGCAAGAGACTCTGAGACAACTAGACAGCTAGAGAAAACATCTGAAGTAAAATACTAGGTTTAAAGAAACAGAAAAGGAAGAAAGCATAGAAAAAGGAGGAAGATGAAGCTGGAGAAGCAGAGAGAGGGAGAAGAAAAATGGAGAAAGGAAAGGAGGGGGGAAGCAGAAGAGGAAGCTAAGAAAGGAGAATAGGAAGACGAGCAAGGTGAGTAAACAGAAGAGGAAGGAAGAAACAATGAAACAGAAAAAAGTTTAAGGAGATAATATTCTCAGAGATAAAATGTGAGCTACATGAAACCAAAAAAAAAAAAAAAAAGCCCTGAGTGAATATGAAAGGGCCTTTGTAGTTAAAAATAGGCAAAATTTAATAAAATTCACACAAAAAAGATAATGTTGAGAAAATTTTCGAATTCTCTCAGGAAGGGAAAAACAAAACAAAACAGAACCAAAAAACAAAGGTAGTTTTCAGGGTGCAAAACCACAAAATTAGACCAATTCAATAGGTCCAATGCCTAAGTTCAATGTCCAATTAACAAAACTTCCAGATTAAAAACCAATGACAACAGAAAGCATTCAAAAGACAATGTAAGAAAATGTCTTGGAAATAAAAAACCTGAGAACTAAATCTTAATTTTGCACACAATGTCTAAAACTATAGAACAAAATTGACAGAAAGTATTTGTATGCTATGTAAAACTTTGAAGAAAATTTAAAGTATCAAAGATAAAGCCTGGTTAAACTGGAATCAGCAGGGTGACAGATGAAACAGGGGACTTAACTTTTCCTGTTGAAAACCTTATAGAAATACAGGTCTTTTAAAATTATGGAGTCATACTAAACAGAAAAAGAATTTAAAACTGCATTATACTTATCAGCTGAGAATAACTAATAATGGAGCTAAAGAAATATGCCACCAAATTGAGAAAAAAACCTAGTATAATCTTATTAATGTTTGGATCTTATAAGGACTTATAAATAAGGACTTACGCAGTACATACAATTCTACCTTTGAGCACTAGTGACATCAGCTCATGTAGTTTATTTAAAGCATAGGTTACTATAGCTATCTAAAAATAAATGACTAATACATAATAATTTATGTGATTCTAAATCTGTAAGACTTACTAGGAATGCTCTCTAGTTTCCCAGAGTAACGTAATTCTTTTCATACTGATTCTGCTTATTGGCTTGAAAGATAGAATATCAAATCACAGTCAAACTCTTGCCATCCTCCATACTCATTAGCTAGTATCTCATGAATTGTTCTATGTTTGCCCCGTTATTATCATCATTTGCAGTGCTAGGGATTGAGCCCGAGCCCAAGGCCTCACACATGCCAGGCAAATGTTCTAACACTGAGCTGTACCCCCAGTCCTTTTGTAATTAGCTTTAATGTTTAGCTTATCCAAGCCTTTCTACCAAAGACACCAAATAAAGCCAGTCATTTAAGTCAACAACTATTATGACGTAAATATTTTTTCATGGTCAAGTTCCCTGAGAAAATTATAATGCGACAGGAAATGATAAAGTGAAAACTATACGTGGTTACTTTCTCCAACTTTCTATTCAAAACTCAAAATACAATCTGCCAACCTCATTGAAAAACATCTCAATTCTAAGTACTTTATTAAACAATAAAAGAAGGGCTGCTTCTAAGATCTTCCTAATGACCAACACACATTGCTGGTATTTACGGTCTCGTGACATCCCCCCTCCTAAGTCAGTCCTAGATTTATTGACTCACTTCCAAGGAATATGACGAACAGAACAGAGTGAATTGATGGGTTGTTGTTTCCAGGAATATTTTTAAAGTGATGGGCTGTAAAAAGACCATGACTTTCACCTTGGGACACTTCTCAGATCACTCACCCTGAGTGTAAACAGCACTGTGGAGAGGCCCGTGTGGCAAAGACCCAAGTCCTACCTGTAACCCGTCAAGTAAGCTTTGTGACAGCCACTCCCTCCCCGAAGGTGTGCCACAGTGACAGCCAACAATCTGCGACTTCACCAGAAATCAAGTACTAGATGTATTTAAGTCATACTCAGATTCTGACTCACAGAAACTCTGATGTAATAACTACTTGTTGTTTTAAACCATGAGGGAATGGGGTATTTGTTATGCAGCAACAGGGTAACTAGTACCCTGCTGCCAAATGTAAGCTGAAACATCAGATGCTCTGAGGTAACAGTACCCCCCCCAAATCATTAGATAAAAGCTCCAACCTTAAGCACTCTTCCTGAAAGACCAATAATTTCACCATCTTTTGGCTCTACTTCAGTAGCAGTATTCACATCGCCACTTCCTGTTGTATCAATGATATCAATGATTTTTGGTTTTCCGTCGGTTGTAACCTGAAAATTGAGACAATTAAAAAATAAATCATAGATATCAAGTTTTATCCTTAAAGAAAGCAATGCATTCCCATATGTGTGTATGTGTATCATATAAAATTTCATAAAAAAAGGGCTGGGGATTTAGCTCAGCGGTTAGAGTGCTTGCCTTGCAAGCACAAGGCCCTGAGTTCGATCCCCAGCACCAAAAAAAAAAAAAAAATTTCATAAAAAATTTAACAAGAAAACTGAACAGCTTTAAGTCAAAAGCCTAACAAATACTAACAAAAAATTAAGTCATGGAAACAACACAGAATCCTTTGAGTAGTTTCATATATTCATTTAACAAACAATTATACCCCATTTTAGGTGTTAGGGATACAGTAGTGATCAGTAAACAAAAATCTCTGAACTCACAGATCACATAAGTGAGAAAGCAGTCAATAAACAAAATAGTAAAGCATAGAGAGGAATATACAGCAGGGCAGGGATGCAGGTGATGTGGGCTTTCAATTTTAATTTAGTTGGTCAAGGAAGGCCTTAATGAGAAGTAAACTTGGAGAAAATATGTGAAGATGGTGAGCTCTAGGCTGGATAAGCACAACTCTTCAGGGTACAAGTGTTTAGTGTATTTCATTACTGAATGCCACCACACTAGCACTTTGAAGTTATCACGTCCCAAATTTGAACTTAATTATGTCCCCCAATATTGTTTTTCTCCAGGCTTTGCTGCCTCAAGAATCACCACAGCCAGATGCGCAAGCCAGACACTAAATTCCTTTGCTGATTCTCGTTATTCCTCGCAGCAAAGCTATGAGGAAGTCCTGCTAATTCTTCCTCTAAACAAAGTCTTCTATGATTTTCACCAGCACTAGTCCAGCCCTCTAAACCACTGGCGTCTCTTGCCTTCATAATGCAGATCACCTCCTTGGAAGCATTTCAGGGTACAGTTCTGGCCGTTACCAAATGTAATATTAAACAAGCTGTATTTTATCACTCTTCATTAAGTCCTTCAGTGAACCAAAGAGAGCTCAAAATGTAAAAACCCTCCAAAGCTCACCCCTTGCCACTCTCTAGTCACTCAGGGCTCTAAGCACACTCACCTCCTCTTGAGTCCTGGAATACGCTGACTTTTTCCTCAAGACTTTCTGCACAGGGTCCTTCTACCCCTTCAGTTGTTACCCAGGACTCAATCTTCTATTTCAGTTTTCTAGTAAAAAATCACCCCTCCAGGAAGCCCTCCCTAACGACTTCTTTTAAGTGGTCACCACCTGAAATTTGATTATTCTTTCACATTGCACCTTGCTTCCTTCACAGAACACGATTCAATTGGTAATTGCACATTTTGGTGATTTTCATCAGTTTACTCTATTGGAATTTAAGATCCACAATGGCCGAACTATGTTCTATTCACCAACATATGCCCAACACACAATAGTGCTTTCTGAGCCCTCAATAAATATTTTTAAGTTACTGAATGATCCAACAATAATTACTTAGCAATGACTCTAATTTTTATAAGGTATGGTTTCTTGCCAGGCACACATTTTCATTTGAGCTGCCATATGACTGCAATGGGAAACAGTAGTACTGTATTTTTATGCTATGGTCTCTTTCTGAGCTGGCCTGGCAAAAAGAATTTGCTGTACTCAAGATATATATACAAAACTGGCAAGCAGGAACTGGACATGGATACTATCAGAAAAAGGCAGATTACTACCTCAAGAAACAGGTTTGTAACAAATGCCAAGCGTGTCCCCAGAGCACAAAGCCTCAGACCTCAGTACTACCTGGAGAATTTCCAGCCTTTAGGACAAACCTCCAAGACGACTTCTGAGAATCCTTCTGAGCAGCACACCTCCCTCCCCAAGACCGGCACACACAAAGCTCTGCATTTCAGACAGGCCCCAGGAAGGGAGAGAGGAGCTGGAGGAAGCAAAACACACCTTCTTCTTTACAAGGCAAAGCAAGGCGGTGTGGCTAGTGGCTCGCAAATCTCACTTCAATCATGTTGCCACAGAACCCCAAAGGGCCCAATAGCTCGAGGGGGCCAGAAAGGCCTCCAGTACAGCTGTTAACTTTATGAATGATAACTTTTTAATTTGCTGTTTATTTCTTGCTAGTGGTATACAATAGTAATAAGAATTCTGAAAACAAGAAGGTTCGAAATTATAAAAAAACTGAAAATCATACCAAACTGATAAAATTATCTTACAATTTTATAACATACTGATTTTGAAAGGATTGGCTAAATATTAGCTCAACTAATAAAGTAAAAAAATAGCAAAGAAAAATTTAAGAAAATCTTCCCCCCAAAATGGAAACAAGTTAATACTACCTCCTAATTAAAACTAACTAGACCATGTATCAATATAAAATAATTTATGTTGAAATATATTCCAAATATGTAATACGAAAAGTACACAAAGGCCTATCTTCATCTTCTTGTTCGAAGAAGAAGCAACTTCAGTTACTTGAAATCAAGAATAACAAGAGATTGCTAATAAGTCAGAGAAAGATTCTTCTCATTAGAAACCTCATTATCCATATATGACCAAAGGAAAAAAGCCTAATGGGATTTAGTGGTTTACTAACCATCTACTACTTCCACAAGCTTTATTTATAAGGATCACTCCCTTCACACCCTAACATGCACATATTCTTACAAAAAATTCTTGTATATGCAATTTTTCTCTCCATTTATTTCTTACTTTAACATTAAAGGCACTGCCTGGTGATAAAGACCTGTAAGACTTTTTTGGCAGCGCTGAGGATCCAACTCCAGGCCTCCCATAAACTAGGCAAACTCCACCCACAGCTACTGGAGGTTTAAAAAAAGAAAAAAAAAAAGTGACAACAGGAGTTAGAAAGAAGGCATGTTTTGAAAAGGCAGACCACAAGAGAATTCTGCAATAGAGCTTTGGAAGAAGTAAGACAGAAACTGAACTGCTAACGTTGGAATTGTGTCCTTCAGCATCGAGGAGGGAGAAGCATCACAAGGGAAGAGGGACTGAAAGCCTGCACAGAGTAATTGTGGGTAGTGCCATGATAATAAGGTCTGTGTCCCATGGTAGGGGACTGAGAAATGCTTACTGGACCACATCACCTAGATAAACAAACTACCCAAAGGTTTTTTAAAAAAAAAAAATCCAAGTCACTTTAGGGCTCCACTGTAAATACTGTAATAGAGGAATTGAGGGTTAGGAGTCATTCACTAAACATTTTAAGAGAGGATCAGAGCAAACTGGGGTGGTTGCAAAATATCCTAAGTAAAACAAAGTAAAATGTGTATTTACTGGAAATTTTAGATGAGATACTGAAAATATTCTCTTCAGCAGAAGATTTCATAAGCAAATACTATTCAGTGACTTGTTGAGAGGATTCGATGAGTAAGATAAACTTTGCTTTCAGAAAGTTTACTAAGAGTTGAGAAGACAGATGAATACAGACAATTATAATACAAGGCAGTTAATAACTGAGGTTAGGGACAGTATGAAAATATACAAAAGAGGGTTGGGGATTTAGCTCAAGCGGTAGAGCACTTGCCTAGCAAGCACAAGGCCCTGAGTTCAGGCCCCAGCACCCTCCTCAAATACATATATATATAAAAAAACACAAAACCTAACTTGCATGAATGAGGGAAAACTAAGTGAAAGAGATGAGAGATGCAATAAAATTAAAATTAGTAGCCAATTATACATATAATTACTTACTGTACTCTTATATTTTAATGGAAATAAATTTAAAAAAATAAAAACACATTTTTATAGGATTACTTATATCCTCCTGCCCCAAATCTTTAATTCTCCACCAGGAAATCATATTCTTCCATTATGCACATATATGCCTTTTCTTCCCCACTCAATCAAAATATTCAGCCTTACAAGTAAATTTCTCACAAAATGTATGGGGGGGGCCACTGGTGATAGAAGTCTTGCACATGCTAGGTAAGTACTCTCCCCCTGCCTGAGCTACATCCCTTGTCTTATACAATAAATTTTGACATATGCTTTCAAAGAATTTTAACTTATCCAGGAAAAAGGAATACAAATGGAAACAGTAATACGAAATATTTAAAAATTCTCTTAGAGCAATATGAACAACTTGCTATGACAGTAAAAAGGGAAAAATAACTGTTAGTAGGGACTTGGCCTTATTCATTTTTGAAGCCACAGACTCTAACACAATGGGTAGCTTATATACACAAATATATTAGGGGTGTGAGTGTGTGTTCAGTTAAATCAGTGCATTTCCCAAAAGGGGACGGGGTCAATACCTAGTGAGGTCTTAAAAGAATTAACCAGGAGTTTACAAGTGATTATAGATGAAACACCACATGTAAAGGCGTGTGGTGGGAAAAGACCTGCAACATCTGGGTGAGCAGAACAGAGGGAAAAGTTCCAGGGGAAGAACAGGGTGAAGAGTCAGGACTGGTATGACTATGGACAAAAGAAATGGTGGGCTAACACTACACACAGGGAGGCTACAACTGGATGGTAAAGAGTCTTCAATACAAAGTTCAAATTTTTGGATTATCCTCAAAAGCAACTGGGATTCCAAAATGCTTTTGTTTTGAAAAAGGAAGGAATACAAGATTTCTTTTTTTAAGGAAAGAGTTTGGCAACGTGAAGCACAGACTGGTGGCAGGGAGACCTACTGACTAGCCCTTAGGTCTACCTTGTTCATGGAACGACTGGTCCAGCTCTAACTGGCCCCTACCTCCCCCGCCAGTCTCTGTAACAGTCACCAGTTTGCAGCATTTCCATCAGTTAATCCAGTGTCAGGCAGGTGCCTGAGTATCTGCTGAGGAAATATTTAACTATTTATGTAATCATTAGTCCTCTCATGCTGTCCATCTTCCACTTTCAACATGCCCAGACAGTTATCACAGAAGAGAACCAGGCCTGAGGAAGGCAGCAACCCACTGTGTCCTTTTCCAGTTTGCACTTGTCTCCCCAGGTCTCTACACAGAGCCCATCCGGCTTTCTAAATGTCTAGTTCAGCCTCCTTTTCTCCCCACTTCATTCTTTCCTTCCCTTTTATTTCTATCCACCTCCTTTACCTTGATATATACACAGATCTGTAAAATAAACTTGTCAAAGCTAAGAAGAAGAAGAAGAAGAAGAAGAAGAAGAAGAAGAAGAAGAAGAAGAAGAAGAAGAAGAAGAAGAAGAAGAAGAGGAAGAAGAAGAAGAAAAGGCTTAAAATGTCACTCATGTATTTGTAGCCCAATGTACTGAATCTCTTTTAAGTAGCTGTGATTGGGTCAATAACTCAGAGTTATGCTTTCATCCAAATATTTTGCTTGCATATTTATGTTACATGCAAATTTACACACATATTTACATTTCTTATAGTTGATGTGTAAAGACTGAGTAAAAACTTCTATTGAATATATTTACTTTTAAAAATTAGTGTCTAACACTTTTCTGGAGCATTTTAAAAATCACATGTAATTAATCTTACCAATTTTCATTGCAACATGATGTGGTGAATAGAACATTATTGTTACTTTACAGGGAATAACAGAATAATTTGATAAGCAGATCTGGAAATTCTACAAATTTCTACTGAGCAGTACTGCTCCAAACTTTTCTGATCCCCTAATTATCCTGACAAAAGAGCCAGTGAACCACTTATCCCATCTGTTCTCCTCCCACTCATCACTATAAAAAATAAACACACACCACAGCAGAATGGGAAGCATTACTACTGTGTAATACAGCCTCAATGAAGTGACAGTGGTCACTGTTTTAAGACTTTATTGTCATTTATAAGAGGACAAATAACTACAGTGAAGAGGAATGAACTCATCATCGACTCTTCTGCTAACTAGCAGAAGCTGTCAGGCAAGACCACCATAAGGTGTGCAGTCCTGCAGAGCACTGCCAGAGACCACTGAGCAAGATCTAGACAGGGTTTTTACAGACTGGCCACACTGGCTTCCTCCTTCCCTCCAGAACTACATTCTGACCTCCAAAATGCCGTCTCAGTTATCAGAGCGCACAATAGAGAACCCACAGGGAAAGGAACATCGTGGGAGGAGGAAGAGAATGATTAAACACCATGGTTTCACGTCGAAGGGGGCTAAGACATACAGATGAAGGAAGACATCAGATGTAATATGACTAATCAAGGAAGACTCTGGGATATGGATCTTGAACAAGGATTATATTCTGCTTATTAGTGGAGTTCTGTAAAACGCTCAATGTGCAAAAATTAAAGTTTAAAGACAAAATGCTTTAACAGAGACATTTTAAAAATTACCTTTCCATAGGGCCCCCTCATTTAAAGATTTTTAAGGTCCCCCCCAGGCAAAACTAAATTTTTAAAAACTATAACTTTAGTGTATTCTCTCATGTTTTGAGGTTTAATTTAACAAACAAAGCCTGAAAAGTTCGCTAAAAACCAACGAAACTGACTTTAGGTCGAATACTAAACCACGAGATTCAATGACACTAAACACTGCAGAACGCTTAAAAATAGAATAAACAAAACTAGCAGGAAAAACAGTTCCGGAAGTGGACTGAGTTATCTTCTGGAAACCCGGCTCTGGCTGGTGTGGCAAAGACAGACTACTCTTCCGAGTACCTCATCTCCAGAACCCAAGCAATAACGATTAAGTTCTGATAGACCTTTTATCCCATGTGCTTCGTCCCCCCACCCCACCACGATACATACTCTAAAACTGTCGTCTGAAACGCAGGGACCTGCAGCGGGGGTGGCGCGGCCGGGAGGCCACTAACCCCTGCGCCCAGGCCAGAGGGGCTCCCCGGGCAGCTCCGCCGGCCACACCGCTTTTGTCCGCGGCTGCACACGGCCCAGCCCGGGCGCCCGCGGCCCCGCGGCCCGGGGTCCCCTCGCGGACGCCAGGCCCCGCGCCCGGCTCTCGGCGCTGCCCTCCCGCCCGGGCTGGGTCCGCAGCACAGCGCGCCGCGGCCTGCGGGCGCCGAGCTGTGTCCCCACCGCGTCGCCGCCGCCCGCGCCCGGCCCTCGGGGCCGCCTCACCTGCATGCCCGGAGCCCCGGGGTCGACGCCGGTGTCCAGGACGGCGATGAGCGCCCCCCGCCCGTCATACTCCGGGTAGCGGCAGAGGAACGAGGCGGCCCCGGTCTCCTTCTTGGGCAAGAGACCATGGAAAGGGAAGGGCTCCTCGGTCGCGGCGGTGGCCATGGACACAGAGCGGGCGGCGGACGTGGAAGAGGCAAACTGCCAGGCTGCGCGCGCGGACGAACGGCGCGAGGACACCCGGTCGGCCGCGGGCCAGAGGCGGGGCGGGGGCGGGGCCTGACAGCCGCCAGCCAGTCCCTGACCGCCAGAGTGAGGCAGCCAATCACGCGCTGCTGCGTCAGCTAACGGCGCCGCTCCCAGAGCGAGGCCCGGGCGTCGCGGCGGCCGCATGAGGGGCGGAGCCTTGCGCCGGAGTCTCCGCGTCTGCGGGCTGCGGTCTTGAGGGTCCGAGTCCTGTTGAGGAGACATCCGGCCTTCACGCGAAGGCTTCTGATGTTTCGGGCCGAAGTGCGCCGCGAGAAACGGGGGAAGAAGTGGCCGCGTGCCAGGAGTGGCGGCGGCCCCGGCCCGGCAGAGGACGGTTTCCGACGCGGGAGCCAGGCCCGACGCCCAGCGAGCGTCCTAGGCCGGGGAGCCTTGGCTTGGGCCAAGTCCCGAACACTCGTTTTCGAAAGGCTTAGCTGTAGTGGTGCAGGTTTTGTGTTCCCGTCTCGTGCGGCCTTCGTGGGGTTGTGAGGGGCGGGAGGAGTAGCGTGCGTGTGGGGGGCAGTGGGTCAGTCAACCGGAAGCGGGCTGTGCAGCCTCTGAGCAAGCGCGGCTCCGAGGTGGGCCCCTCCTGTTTTTTTACCTGAAAAACACTTTCTGTAAATCGAAGTCCCAGATTGCCGCTCAAGGCTGTCCACTGAATTAGAGCCATAATTTGCAGTTGTTCAGGTTTGGATTTACAGTTTTTCAGGTTTGGATTTACAGTAACGGTTAGTGGTAGTTTGATGATCTGTGTGTCTGTGTTCATTTTGTGTGTGCGCGCGCGCGTGCCACAGACCCTTTTGGCAATCCGTTGAGGCAGTGTTTTTTAAATGCATACAGTGAAATCTACAGGATTACAAAGGAAGTTTTGCTAAAGTACAGTTATCAAAAATATTAAAACCAGGGCTGGGGATTTAGCTCAGTGATTAGAGTGCTTGCCTTGCAAGCACAAGGGCCTGAGTTTGATCCCCGGTACCACAAAAAAAAAAAAAAATTAAAACCAGTTTTGTTGTACTGCACTAGCTTTGCATGTGTGTATATGTGTACTGCCTTCTGAATTAAAGGAGCCAGCGTCAAGTCTAATAAACTACCATAATTTCGAAACAGTGAAGTGAGCATAAATGGTGTTTTCAGGCATCTGTAACAACTGTACGGATAAACTTTTTACTGGTGACAACGTAACGGTGACTGCTAGTACTATTCTGGTTATTGCCTATATTCATAATTAAAGGAAACATTTAATTGAAAGGTTGGTGAAAATAGATGTAATTTTTTCCAACACAAGTTTTTGAACCACTTGGGTTCTATCCATGGATGCCAAGTTAAGAATGTCTGGTGAAGGGAGTCCCTATATGTATATCAGTTTCATCAGTTTCCAAACTACAAGAATTAGGAGGACTTACACGGAGTCTCACAAATAACTCTAAAGGCTGTGCAGTGATTTCTGCTGGTTCCTTGACCATTTCTTCATTCTGTAGGGTTTGAGACATGTGTTCTCTTTAGTGGAGAGAAAAAGGAGAAAAGTTACTGTTTTCCTTCTTGGTATGCCCAGTTGTGCTTACATTACCCCTAGAAAAGAACTTTAAATTACTTGTACAGGAAGAAGAGACTGGCAAATTTGAGACATTCAGTACAAAGCCTATAATGACAGGCTGATATTTTCAAATGAACCATCTTTCCAATTACTTCATTTTACACCAAAGGAAACAGATGAACTGACTGCTAAGTGTAACAGAACAGGTTATTAAGGAAGGCTTACTTTCCTGTTTTCCTGATCTATTGCCAATATTTTCTCCTACACCATTTGTCCATACCTGCCAAGGTATGATTATGCACTCAATGACTGGATAGGGAATGAGCTGCTCAGTATGAAAACTAAGCGGCAGCATTTTTGCTAGACTGCTGTAATGGTGTTCTTCAAGTTACTGTTTTGCTGTGTAGCCCTAAAAAAGTTTTAGAAAAATTACGTATCTCTTTGTACAGTTGTAAGACGACATCTACTTTTGTTTTTTAAGTTTAGGACATTATAAAGGACATAATTTTTGTCATATTATAAATAACAGCATTCTTTGATGAAACTTTTACATCACTTATTATATAGTTAATATAACACTGATACTACCATTATTTATAAAATACTGGAAAATTTAAAAACCAGTTAATTCGTATCACTTTCTTCTTGAAACTTCATTTCCATTGCATACAGAATTTGATTCTAATTGATTTACATTTTTTACTGGAAGGTCATATTGGTCACTTAATCATCTTCTGCAACAAAAATATGGCTACTGATGTTTCAGTTTTCAAAACTTCCAGGGATCGAAGTTAATTTTTTTGAACTGTTATCTTTCAGTTACAAAGTTGACCAAAACAGCATGAATGAATCTTAAGCTTTGACAAAATTGCAGAACAGGGACTGGGGGTATAGCTCAATGGTAGAGCACTTACCTAGCATGTGCAAAGTCCTGTGTTCAATCCCAGCACTGCAAAATATATTTATGTAACATATGTAATATGTATATATATATACACATATATTTAGACATGTATATGGAGAAAGAACAAAGTTTTATTGAAAATACAACTTTAAAAAGATGCAGGTTATTTCATATTTCCATTAATGACAGGACTATTGTAGTTACTAGGACAAGGTTTCCATGTCTACTTGTTTGTAAAATGAAAACCTTCAGATGATAACCTTGTAGGGAGCAAACCCAGCATATAGAAGTATTATGTAACTTGCCTTAAAAGTAACGTGAACAAGATTCAGAAGCATTGTATGAGCCACTCATGACAAATGTCATCCTTTGCTGTAACCTTTGCCTAAATTGGAGAAAAGGTGGATTTAATGAGACAAATGAAAAGTTTAACATAATACACAGCAGAGCACTATATGCTGTTAAGCTTTAGTGTTTATTTTCTAGCACTTGTTTCCACATAGTAGATTACGGATTATTTTAAGAAATTAACCTGTTATTTGTGGTCTTTAAAGTTACTTTTGACTTAAAAAATGCTCAGGGCTTTGTATTGGACTTTGATTCCAATACAATATTGGAATATTTCAAATTGTCCCTTTAATGTTTTACACCTGCGCATAGTGCACAGTGACAAGATTAATGATGTGTATGCTTTTATTTTTTCTAAAACATGAGAAACCTAGCACTGAAATAGGAGGTGCAAATGAATACAAATATGGCCTTCCACCATAAGTACATTGTCAGGCAGTTAAGTTTAGAAAAATGTAAATAATTTAGAAAAGAGTAGCCAGGATATTTAAGACTGTTGAAATTACCTGTGATTTTCTACCAAAGTTTGAAAGTATTTTGCATAATGCTTGAAAACATTTTGGCTCAATACAGTTATTTATTCTTAATGTTGAAACCATAGTATTTTACATGTGATATGTGTGAACATTGTTTTCTTCCTTTGGTTTTATGACATTCTCAGCTAATGGGAAATTTAAAATGTTAGGTTGCACTATGTGACAACTTGAGAATTCATTGGATATGGGAAGGAAACAGGATACTTGGAAGAAACAGTGGAAATGTAGGTAAATAAGATAAGAGAAGTAGAAGGAGGAAGAAGGGGAGGAAAGGACAAAATAGGATCAGTAGACCTAGTTGCCAGCTATCCTACATAAAGGAAGAGGTTGATTGCAGAAAAGCTTGCACGTAGCCTTAATCAGAGCAGACAGCCCTGAGTGAGATGTCAGTGTCCCCCTTGCCATCAGCTGTCCCATCTGATGCTGCAGGCCAGTGCGAGAGAGGCAGTATTACTGCACCGCATCACTTAAGGAATATTTCACATCAGATTCGCAAATCTGAGCAGAAATTGTATAAGCATCCAGCACCCCTCAGCTCCTAGATTTGGAAATCTGCTCAGCTCTTGGGGCAAGGCCAGACCTCCCTTGGGGGCTCTCCGCCAATAACTGCAAGAATACTGGAGCAGGTCAGTTCCTGTGATGCTGGGATTTATTTGACAGCTGTTTGAAGCTCTCTAATGGATTTGCTGAGGTTGCTGTAGATTTCATGGTAGTCTAGGACCGTCATTCAACTTTTTCTTCCTGTTTTTCTTTAAGGGTAGGTTTGCATCATGACCTCTACCAGACTTTTATGGACAAGTGGCTATTTTACCTTGTACAAGTTCTCTCAGTGTTGCTTGTCAATTCTGTCTTGGTATCTGCTTCTTGGAGAACTCAGACTAAAATACTGTGTATAAATATATATGTATTCCTGTGCACGTACACACACACACACACACACACACACACACACACACACGAGTATACTTAAGAAATCTCTATACCCTGCAGTAGACAATTGGCTGTGGAGCTTCCAAGTGGATTGCTACAGACTTTGAGGAGCGTCACCCATTTTCCTCAGTATGCCATGCTAATATTCTCATTTTCTACATGTGTAATGGAGGAAAGGTTGGGATACCTTGATCCCAGGTATATCCATCTTTGGAGGAATCCAAATGAAGGCTGGTGGTAATAAATTTTTAGTATATGGTAGAGAGCATGTTTTAATTGCTCTCTCCCTATATGGCAATCAGTTACGCCAAAACCAGGAAGAAAAAAGTAGAGCTTTTGCCATTAAGAAGTTTTTATCTAAAATCTCCACTTTCGAGCAAAATAGCCTAATACACATCCTATCCGTGGTTGGTCTGTTATCTCTTAATAGTTGATGTGACTGAGATCCCCACTTAATCATTCCTTGGTTTCCCAGACAATCCTTACTCATATTGCAGTAATCTCCTTTTAGCCACGGTTTCACTTTCTGTGGTTTCAATGACCCAGTCAACTGCAGTCCAAAAATATTAAATGGAAAAGTCCAGAAGTAAACAGTTCGTAAGTTTCCAATTGGATGCAGTTCTGAGGAAGTCTGATGAAATCTCTTCATCCTGTTCCATCTATCTGGGGTATGAATGATCCCTTTGTCCAGTGTATCCACATTGTATACTTGGCCTGCCCAGTAGTCACTTAGTAACAGTCTCAGTTATCAGTCTGGTATATAGAGTTCAACACTCTTTGGTTTCAGGCATCCTTTGAAGGTCTTGGAATGTACCTCCCACAGATAAGAGGGTACCATGGTAACTGTAAACTAGTGTGCAGAAGTTGAGGTGTACCATTGCTGATATATTTTCTGAGGTGAGACAGTTTACTAATAGGAAGCCAAACAGTTGTGCAGAATCATTAGGAAAGCAGGGAGAAAATTATTTTAGAAGTTAAGATTGTCAAGTCCATAGATTGATAGGGCAAGGCAATGGTAAATGGCCGTCTATGTGCAGCCCTGTGTAGATGTCTGCTGAGAGGCTGAGAAAACTGTCTTGGAGAGTGGAAATCTGAAGTTCAGTCCTAACTCTGCTTGGGTTATGATTTTGGACAAGAGGACACCTCTGGGCCTCATTTTCCTTGTTTATGTGGGAAGAAGTTAATGGAGACCTTTCTTTTTTTAATGTTGAACATTTTATTGTTTAAAAGCTTTACATTTGTAATTCACTGAGACATAGAATACTGAATCTCAAGTTATTCTTTAGTGTTTGTCGGCTTAGAAATTGTGGAGCTTTATTTTTTTTGTTAAGCACTTTATGAATTTATAGTCTTGATTCTGGACTGGTAAAATTATGCCATTATCTTCCTCCTGGAGGGTGTTCAGAGCAGTCTGGCCAAACTGACGGTTCTCCAGTGATGAAGCCTCAGTTCTAATGATCCCACCTAATTCTTGGATCAGAAGACTCAGGCTTTCCTCTTCAGACACTTTCTCTGCCATCTGGAGTGTTTAAGAGATGACAGTGAGGATGATGTGAGCAGTTTTAACATTGGGGCAGTGAGCAGAGTCACCATTGGCTCCAGAATGGGGCAAACTAATCACTGGTTCACATGAGACCTACTATGAAGCTAGCGGCCACTTGGACAGTCTCCTCTGGGCTTGAAATTGCAGATTTTTTAGCCAAGGCATCATGTTTCGAGCAAGCAGCTGCTGAATGTTCTAGGGATGTTGCTCCTCCTGGGGGGAGGGCCAGGTGTCTCAGGAGTTGGGTTCACCTCTTGTAGAAACTGGGCAGATCAGAAAATCTACTGGTATCTAAGAGGTACTGGAGTCTGTATATTTAAATACGTGAGAAAAATATGTGGCCGGGGGCTTGGTTATTTTTAGGGTGGACAGTGTGTCCTGGGCAAAGCAGAAGGGCTCAGATGGCAGCCTTCTTTCCATGTGCAGCCTAGACAAGAATTCTATCAGGGGCACAAGGTCCAATTCAGTGGCCCTCTCCAAGGCCTCCTCCAGCTGTGATATGTTCACTGGCTCTTTGGTAAAGCACTGCTTCAAACCTCTGGAATAGTTAGATAGTCAAGGCTATGATGAGACAGCGTAGAACCCCAAGTTTCACATTTCTCACTCATGCTGCATCTCCAGTTCCAGGTCAGCAGGCACTTGCAGGGGCTTGCAGGGGCTCTGCTGCAAGCTGGTCTCGCTCTTGGATCCAAGTTGAAGGAGCAGACACTACTGTGGCAGGGCACTGCGGTAGGACAAACCAGGAGATGAGGACGTACGCGCTAGCTCTTAAAGCTTCCACCATCTCTGCTCACTTTTTATTGACCCAAGCAAATCCTAAGACCAAACTCAAGTTCAAGGGGGCAGCAAAATGCAGTTTTTATCATATGCCCAAAGGAATAGTCTTAGCTTGCTTGGGCTACTATAAATATACCATAAACTGGATGGCTTATAAGTAACAGAATTTTAATTTCTTGAAAGTGTTTTAGGCTGAGAAGTCCAAGGCCAAACTGTAGGCAAATTCTGTCTGGCAAGGGCCCACTTTTTGGTTCACAGATGGTCATCTTTTCCCTGTGTCCTGACATGAGGAAGCAGGAAGAGCTCTACTTCATGATTTAATCACCTCCTCCCTTCCAACACCATTTCTTTGGAAGGTTATGTTTCAACATAAGAATTTTGGGTGGATACAAATATGCAATCTACAGCAGGAACAATAAGCAGGATATTTGAATTGTCCTGATTACTGTCACACCCTTGCTGATGTTGTTTTTATTTGGGGGAAACCTCAATAATACCATATCTACAACAGGAAGCATACCTCCCTCTATAGTCAGTGTCCTAGCATGAACTCCTAGGCAGACAGAAGGAGATGGCCACCTAGAAAAACGGTATAGCAAATGCTTATGCTCCAGGTTGTCTGAGAGCCCAATCTTTCCAAGTACGTAATACCCAGCATGTAAGTGCTTCATGAATAGTACGTAGTTGAGTTGTAAACCATGTCCTTCTGGGGTAAAAAGTTCTGTTCTCCAATACCCAATTATTTCTCATACTGCTTCATACTTGGGATAAGTTCCCCAATCTTTGTGCATTAGCTTAACAGTTATTATTCAAACTATTTAGTTATCACTTATTGCATAGTCCTACCTCTGTTACTTTGCTTTTCTTTTAAGTGAAAAAAGAAACACAGAAAAATAGAATAGCATTACTCTTTATGGTATCTCTCACCTTGAAGAGTATAGAAGATCAAATTGTATATCCTAAAAATGTGCTGGGCATAAAAAACTGTATGTAATATACATGTATAGACACACATGCACATATTATCTCTCCCTTTTTTTACAGAAATGGTAATATGATATATTATTTTCTTTGCCCTGTACTTTGTTTTACACTTTGCAATACTTCCTGATGAATGTTACTACATATTATTGTCTTATTAATCATGCATACTTTCAATTTGTTTGGACATGTCATTGTTTATTTAACCTCATAGGTTTGTTTTTAAATCTCTTGCAAAACTGGCAATAGGTGTTTTCTTGAAAGTTCATTTGTTCTCAAAATACAAATCTCAGGCAATGAAAATGTTCAGTTCTGACAGATTACCATACATGGCTTATATAAGTTCCATCACCATCTTTAGAGGAATTGAACCTAAAGTCCCTGATGAGTGGGCAGGAAGACCCTAATCTACCTTCTCTTGGCAAGAGGCAGTTGGCCAGGAGTGGGCTCCTGGCCTGAGGTAGACAGAAAAAGCACACAGGAATGTAGTATGCAGTGGAGGCTTAGTGAGAGGTTCATGAAAGCCGGATTCCCAGGGCCTGGCGGGGCCCCAGGACTATCTCCAGCTCTACTCAGAAAGCCCAGGTGCACAGAACCCCTGCTTTTGAATGGACATGTGATTCCCTTGCATGTTTGTATTAAGCACTCTTCTCTGACTTTCTTCAGATGTTTCTCTGACTTAAAGTGCTTTACCAGAGCAGAGCCTATTGCATGTGTTTGCTTTCAATGACTAGAACAAATACCTGAGACAATCAACTTATAGAGGAAAAGCTTGTCTTGGCTCTTGGCTTCAGGGGTTCTATCATTCACTTTGGGCCTGTGGTAGGTGCCTGGAGAGTGACACCACTCACCGTTTGGCAAGGAAGTAAAAGAGAGAAAGAGGACAGAGCTGGGGTCCTGTGACCACCTTCAAGGTCATGTCCCTGTCACCTAAGGCCCTTCTCTTAGGCCCCACCACCTGCAGTTGTGCCACATCCCAGTGGTGCCACACTGGGGACCAATCTTACCAAACAGTTCTTTGGGGGACACCTGAGTCACAACTTCAAGCCCAGCCTGAGCAATTTAGTAACATAGTGAGACCTTGTCTCAAAATTTAAAAAAAGTTTAAGAAGGAATGGGGATGTAGCTCAGTGTGAAGCCCTCGAGTTCAATCCCTAGTACCACATATGCATGTGAACACACACACACACACAATCATTAATTCTAACATTGTATCTGTTTTGTTTTATCCTAATTCCTGATATGTATTGTCAGCAAAAAGCACTCCCATTGAGTTTTCTGACTGTAAGTCACCATGATGATGACAGCGTGCATGAAATGAGGCGGAGAAGGAATTGCTCATGCCCTCGGCAGTGTCACTCCCAGAAGCATGTCAAAGGGCATTGTGTCCCTCTGAGGGTTCAGGCTTGGACTTACCAACCCGAAACCATTGTCATTTGCATCATTTGCACAGTATTGCATAAATCCCCACCATCTGTCCACACTTTTGGTGCCAGAAAAACATGTTAGATGTGGGATTCCAATTAAAGCCTAATCTAAATCATCCCAGGTGTTCCAAATTGAGCAAAAGAGGTGGGGAGCAAAACAGCAGAACATTTAAAGTTAAAGACTCTTGACTTGTGTGTCAAGTTCTGTCACAAATTAGCTACTTGACTTTTAACAAGGCCTCTATTCCCTAAACTATAAATCTGGGGGTTTTATGAGTTTCATGAGAAAAAGTATCTTTCAAAGTGGCAGCATATAGTTGCCGTTACTGTAATGCAGCTGGTTTTGGGTAGGAGCTCAAAAACTTGAGTGCAGCCATGTTTAGCATTCTACTGCAAGTTGAGAATTAGATAAACCAGACAGGCTGATTTTTTTTTTTTTTTATAAAAGGGCTATTAAGCTTGCAAGAAATGCGTTAAAAAAAAATCAGTTTAGAGAGCTGGGGATTTAGCTCACTGGTAGTGCTTGCCTAGCAAGCACAAGGCCCTGAGTTCAATCCCCTAACCCGCCAAAAGCACCAAAGGACATCAGTGAGGCGCTGCTTTAAAAAAAAAAAAACAATTTAAGCATATAGGAAAGCTTGTTTCCACGCCTGTTTCCATGAAGTAAATCAAACAATTTATAATTTGTGGGCAAGTTTTTATTTGTTTTGTCAAAACACATCTTGGATCTTGCAGCACTATTCTTTAACAAAAGAATGACGCATGGAGAACTGGTTGTAAAAGTTCCTTTGCTCGTGTGCACATGAAGGAATGTGGCAGCACTGTGAGGTGCCAGATTGAGAATTCTCTAGTCTTCCAAAACAGACTATCAGTATTTGTTTAGAATAAACCAATTTCCTAAAATTCATAGTTTTTCAGCTGTTTTTGAAGAAAATGGAATCAGAAAGTAGGAAGGAAAGATTTTTTTAAAAAGTATTAATGTGTTTCTCAAAGATTTTATACACTATTTATTAATTTAAACTTTAACAAAAATTATACTTACATACACACCTGCATGTGAATATATATGAAAAATAATTATACACGCCCCACACATTAAAATCAGTGGGCAGTTATCACTTGAAGACTGAGAAAAGTATTTCCTCAACCACTGCCTCCAAACTTGCACAAAGATCTGAATTATCTGGGGCTGTTGGTAAAAATACTGAGCGTTCTTCCCAGACCTACTGAATCCAAGTCTCTGGAAGAGCTCCACAATGATCTGTGTATTAAACAAACATCCCAGGTGACACTGAGTTCAACCACACTTAACTTGCTATCTTCAGTTCTAAGACAGTTCTGTAGTACAGTTAAACTGGAAAGTTTAAGATTTTTTTATCCCACTGGGTGATGTGCCAGTTAACAATTTATTGCCTCCCAGCTTTGAATCCACTTTTCTTGGTTTCACTGTGTGATACTAGAGCTGGACCCCAGGACCATGTCTCCCTTGCTAGCTGGCACCATTTTGGGTTTTGCCAACTTTCTGCACTTACTATCACCAATTAACCCTCCTATTTTCTTAAGAAACCTAGAATTAGGCCCCTTTTTCCTTCTGAAACTGGAAACTGCAAGTTTCTTTGCAACTGGGTTTCCTACCAGCATTAGCTTTTTCTTTGAAACTGTTCATTCAGGGTCTTCCATGCTGTTAAATCTGAAAGTTAAGTTTATCTTTTCATTTGTTTTTACCAGTGGTATGTGAACAGCAGGGAGTTCTCTTTCTTTCTTGACAGACTTTCCTTGTTTTTTAGGACAATACTCCCTCCTGATTGTCTTCCTGTTTTCCTACTTCAGTCTCCTCTGCTGGTTCCTCTAATGTCAGCATGCTGTGGACTCAGTCTACCTACACTTAACTCCTGTGGTGATGAAATCCAGTTGCATGGCCTTAACATTTAGATTCTGAAGACGCCAAGATAGTAATTTCCACTTAGACTTCACTCCAAATACCAACTGCCTGTTTGGTATCTTTACTTGGCTATCTACTGGAAATATCAAACTTTACATACCCAAACTTATCTTTGGATGGTCTCCAATCTACTCTCCGTAAGGCACTCCTCAGTTACTGGAAGTGTCATGTTTGTAATCACTCGGGCCAGAAATCTCGCCTCCTCACTCTGTTGTCCACCAATCGATCCAGCAAAATCTGTTGGCTCTGTCTTCAAAATGCACCTAGAATCTGTTTACTCCTCGGTCCCTAGACTGCTGATTACTTCTCGGTCCCTATACTGCTGATTTCTTCATCCATGCCAACATGGGGATGTTTTCTGGCTTACAGAAGAGTCTCCATTGAAATAAGCTAGATTGAGTTGGTTAAAATGATCTACCGAATCAGTGCCACACAAGGTGTTATCTGTCTCTGGCGCAATCGCCAGTGTGTCGTTCCCTGACATCCCTTCCGGTGCTGGCTTGAGGAGGAGCTGTAGTCTAGACCATTGCCAGCCTACTGTGTGGCCGAGGAACAAGGGGCATAGTGAATGATGAGATGGCTTTGAAGACTTTGTGTGGACTTGAAATATGTCCCCTTTGCTTCCATTGCATTGGTCAAAGCATGACATGTTCAACACAACAGGAATGTACAGCCAATTCTTGTTATTCATACAAGTTATGCTCTATAAGGTCATAGCAAACACTGAATTAGTGAATACTGAACCATGGCTCCTAGGCTAGAAAATACAAGGTCAGGTTCATGTGGGTCTCTGGTCACAATATTTTCATCAACTGAAACGCCATTTGCCACCGTCCTTGTGAAACAAGCTGGGCTCGTCAGGGTTGAAAACCTGTTCTTCCACGTAATCCAAAACCTCTTTTCTTAGAAGCACTGTTTAAACACTGAGAAGATATTTCTTTTATCTACATATTTCTATTGGAGGAGTAGAAGCAGAAGCAGCACTGAGACTTGTCCAATGGCAGCTTCTAGTCTCACAGGGTTACGAAGACTTTGAAGAAATACAAGTTATTTGGCAGAATCCAGGTGTAGTTTTTTTGTGTGTTATGGTGGGAAGAAGGGATGAGGTAACGTTCTGAGGCTGCTCACACCCTCCTCCTTGACTCAGATTCTGTCCTGGAACCCTGGGCACAGAAAGCAGGATCCACGCTTCTGCTTCTTGGGATTTTTGATGGCCACGCAGAGGCAGAGAATAATGTGCAAGGACAACAACATGCCCAGTATGAGGGTGAAGATGGAGCTACACAGCCGTGACTTTCACCAGCTCAGGGGCACACTGCTGGAGGCACACACCTTGGCGAGCAGCTTGACCAGCCAATCTAGCCCCAGACCAGGTGCTTCCAGCCCTGTAACTCCCTGTAACTCGATCGGGGTGGCCTCTTCTCAGCCAGATCACTTGGCCCAGCAGCTGTCTTTAACCTTCCTCTTCCTAATCTGCGGAACCTGGCCACCCTGCAGACCTAGCATGCTCGTGTTATAGGGCCCTTGAGAACCAGCATACCAGCAGGGAAGTTAGAATTTTTTCTCACCCAAAGTAATAGGACTTAAATTTCTCTGGCTTTCAGCCTCAAAACATACCTTTTAATCAGTGGCAGCTCACCGGTCTGCGAAATCCAGCCTCTTTCCCCTCTTTTCCATCACTGTACCGTACACTACAGATACCAATTTGGCACTTTCCAGATTGGCCTTACAAACAGATTAACAAGTTTCTCCTTTATTTTTCTAGATGTACATTATTGTTGATTCATTAATATTAAACCCATGGCCAACAGCACAAGAATTTAGGCCTGAATGAAGCTTGTCTAATGTATATCTTTTCTCCATAAGGCATATGGCCAGCTTTCTGGGGCTTAAGAATGCAAACAAACAAACAAAAAAAAATTTTTCAGTGACTGGAACTTGAAAAGGACATTTGTTTATGGCATGAAACCTGAAACAAGAAAGTAGAGGTTGCTTGTTTGACCTCAGCTGGGAACTTGTCCATTGGGCAACTCAAAATTTTCTTTACCTCAAATGCTGATTTGGGAGTTACAAATAAATTACAAAGTATGGAAGCTTGAAACTGTGGAATGCAAGAAGAATGCAGATAGACTGTATCATCCTCTCTCAGAGAGACTCACCGAATTTTCATAACAATCATGGAACTGATCACACTTCCACCTGGGCTGCCTGAGTCAGTCTTTGACCCCACTTCTCTGTTCTCACACAGCAGCCAGAGTGACCTGCTATCAAGTGCCTGAAATCATGTTGCTTTTCTGCTTGAGACTTTCTAAAAGCTGCCTGTGTCACTCAGAATCAAGATCGGAGAACTTCAGTGGCTTAGGAGGCCCTGGGTGTTCCTCCACACCTCTGCCCTAACCCTGGCTTCTCGCATCTCACTCTGCTCATCCTCTCCACTCAGTAGCCACCTTGCTGTGTGCCCTGCCTGTGATCCCCAAGCCTGGGACACTCCTCTGCAGGCATCCGCATGGCTTTCTTCCTCACCTCCCTCCTCCTTGGTTCATATGCCATCTTACAAATGTGTTCTTCCTTGCCAAGCTATTTAAAATTAGCCTGCACACTGTATGCATTTTTCTCTAATAGTGCCTTTGGACACTTGCACTTGTTAAAAATTCTTACTTATGGCTTTCCAGTTTTAAAATGTGTTCTTCCTATAGGCTCCTTCCAGGCTCTTTGATGAAGGTTGCATAAATAAGCAAAGCATTGATTACTGGCAGGGGGGTGTTTATGAATGAAATAAAGGCTCAATCCATCCAGATTTGCTCTATAGAACAAAATTTAGGTTAGGGTAAATACAACACAGAAATTATAAGTAGGGTTTTCATGTACTTGCATTTTAAAAGATGCAATAGTAATTACTGGAGCCAGGCGCGGTTCCCACAGAGAAGTCAAAGATGGAGTCCAGTTTCGAAGACAAGGAGGTACGTGCGTTGGCAGAGAGGAGGAGTGACACCTGGCAAAAAAGAGGCTTTTATAATGGCACTGCTTGTAGAGCTGGAGACATTGGGGGAGCCACACTAGCCTGATTCTTAGCGCACCCCCCCAGGAGAGAATGTGTGGATGTGGCCACCATTCTACTCCTCCAACAGGGATTCTGGTTGTTCACAGAAAATGCTCGACCCTAAATAAGATGTTGCACATAGGGCAGCAAGATTGGACTTCGTATGCAGTAGGTACTCAATAAATAATTTCTATTAGCAACAAAATGAGAATTGGAACCTGGACCCTCCAGTCCCTCTGTTATCACGCCACCGCAGGGCACAATAAACATCTCCTTTAGAGTTTTTTGAAGTATTAGATTGCTGAAAAAATATTTACTGCATGCTGTGTTTGGACAGGCAAAGGATGAAAACAAGAGAGTCCACTTTTTAAAGAAACTCTCAGTTCATGTTCAGTATTGTGCAGTACAAGCAACCTGGGGATGTGAACAAGCACACTACTCAGCCAGGCTGAGCAGTTTGCTCTCGTCCGTCTCAGCCACAGGTCCATCCCAGCTGAAGCCACACTGCCACAACCTTCAGAGATTCCCAATGGCTTGTTTGCTCCTCCAGATTTCTGGTTGAGAAACTCCTGAATTTGTGTACCCATTGGCATATTGGTCTGAATTAAATTCTATTCTTTTCACTTTTTTGTCTCTAATTTTATCTTAGTCTGGTCATCTAGTAGGAGCAATTACTCACCCACAAACCCACAAACAGCAGCAGCAACAACAGAATACAGAGAACTGTATAGGAAAACAGCATGATTTACTGGAACAACCTGAATTAGGATAGACTCAGTATAAAGTCTGTTGTTTATTGGCTGTGGTGGCTTGATTAAGTTTACTTTATTCATTTGCAAAAAAGTGATTACCATGCCTACTCCACAATATAGGTGTTATATCTTAATTAAGAGATTGGGAACATGTCACAATTGGATATGTAGCAGATGACTCCCACACATCCACATTCGCCTTACTCTGGATTGGACTGAAAAGAGTTACTGACAAATAATGCTTACGGTTTGCTTACAACACAAGGATAGTGAATGACAGACTTAGTTAAGAAAGACATTAGAAAGAATAAGTGAAGAGGCATACAGTCCGTGATAAGAGTTTTAATTTATTTCAAATAGCGGATTTTTGAGAAACAGATCAAAATGACCCTTTAGGATGGGATAGGTTTTCCTATCCTAAGAAGAAAATTGATGCAAGTGAGAAGAATTGGTAGAAAGAAGTAATGTGTCCACACTTCTGTATGCAAATGGGTTAACCATGTAAAGGGAGAAGAACAGCTGAACATGACACTACCCCAGTGACACACTGGCTCCTCCTACGTGTACAAGCTGTTACCTCATCTGCAGTATCTCACAAAAGGGCAGGATAGTTAGGATAAAACCCACACAGCAAATCTTGGTGAAACTACCAGGAAGATAACGTCATAAAGAAGAGTTAAATAACTCTACTCAATGAGAAATACGGAGCCTATCACAAATTTTGTAGGGCCCATGCTGCTGTAGTGGTGGCAGACTTTTAAAATGCATGTTCAGTTTTACAGTTGTAATTCCATTATAATTATTAGCAAGAGGAAACATTTCTTGATTCTTTCACCCACATAAACTTTGATCCGATATCTATTTTGATTGTGCGTGTGCATATGTGTATGAGCAAATTCCAGAAAATTTATCATGTCAAAAGCAATTCACTTGGTTTAAAAATTCTGTATTAGTTTTGCAACAGTGCCATCTTCTGGCTAGATTTCACCTTCACAAGCCACGTCTTGTCTGGGCTCATCTGTGGGTTTGGTAAATTGGGATTTTTGTTCTTGGGGATGCTTGAATTTATCATGGTAAACCTAGTCCCTGTGGACTTCCCTAGAAGACACTGGCCTGAAATGTGCTAGAAGAAGGAAAAACATACAAATTCAGCATGACATAAAGAATATAGAACTAAGAATTATGCGTATGAAGAAACCCATCAAACCAGTAGCAGGGATTAGAAAGTTTGTTTGCATCATTCTGGTTGTTCATTTCTCCTTTAGAAAAATACAGTGAAATGGAGTGAGCTAAAGAAAAGGTCAAATAAAATGATTATTCCCAACAGACTAATAGTTTTCTACTAGAGAGAGGGAATGCAGTATTTCATGACTATTCTAGGAAAATGTGATGTATTCTAGGAAAATGTAGGGTGAAGGCAACCTCTCGAGGCTAGAAATTATGAAAGATAATGCCACATTCTACCAGTTAGAGCAACTTTATGGGACTCACTGGTGCAAAGGATCATAGGACACAGTAGATGTTTTATGTTTATTTCCTAATTTAATTCTCATAGTAACTGGACCTTACCACTGGCCCAATCACCCTTTTATGCATGGGAAAACAGAAGCTCAAAATAGTTAACTATCTCCGTCAAGTTTATAGAATTAATAAATGACAACCATGTCTCCGACTCCAAAGGCTAATATCATGCAAATATGGCATATGATCTGTTTCCAGTTTGCATTTTGACTATTATTTTTTAACTTTTAGAGAAAGAAGAAAAAAGAAACATGAGCTAATATTTTTTCATCATTTACTTTGTACCATGCATTATGCTAAATGTTTTTACAAGCGTGGTTTCATTTACTTTATAGGATTAGCATTACTTAGCTACAGTGGCTTTTTTCCCTTGGAGCTCAGACATGCCACTATCAGTGCTATATGAATATTGTCATTTGTGTTGTCCAAGAACGAGATTTTTTCCCTTCCCTCTTCCTTTCTTTACTTTTTTCTTGCTTGTATCTACAATTCCCACATGACACAATTCTAACATGTGCGACATACATGCTTTTGAATGGATGTGCTCTTGCGAAGTGTGTATTGCAGTTGCACATGCTTTTATTCCTACTTCTTGTATTACTTGCACCAATTTGTTTCTTACTTCATTCACTCAACACTGTTTTAAAAATCCCTGCATGTTGTTCTGTGTACACTAGTGGATACTTACTAGTGCTCAGCATAAAGGAAAGACTTCATGCCAAGTAGAAGAAACCGAGCACAGAAAGACAAACGCTACTCTGTCTCCCTTGTATGTGGAATGGAAAAAATTCAGACTCAGAAGCAGATCATTCTACTCGGGAGGCTGAAGGAGACCAGAGATGGAGGATATTGGTCAAAGGATATAAAATTTCAGTGACACAGAAGGAATAACTTCTGGAGGCCCACTGTACTGTGTGGTAGGTGTACTTAATAATAATACATTATATTCTTGAAAATTGTTAGGAAAGGATATTTTTACTGCCCTCATTATAAAAAGATAATAAGTATGTGGATGGATATATTAAAATTAGCTTTGTTTAATCATTACACAGTGGATTCACGTATCTAAGTATCACATTGTACACTACAAATACATACAATTAATTAATAAAATAATTATATGTAGTAATATATAAAAAGTTAATTTGAAAACCTAGAAGGAGCTCTGAGTATACTTCAGGAATAGTTTCCAGTCCTGTGGAAGCTATCTCACTGGGTTGGATCAGGGGTGGTCGGAGATGGAGCTGATCAATTCTCATTTGGTCATTCGATCATTCAATAAATCATGTTTAGCATCTATCATGCTTAAGCACTATGTTGGATTTGGGGGGATAATAATTACCATAACTATGTAGAGCTTTACAGTTTATAATGGGCTTTCATCCTCATTTCTCATTATTAAATGAGAGGTAGCACCGCCAGATAGAAAACAAACATTATTTCTTATGCTAGTAATGAGGACATCGAGGAACCAGGAAGTTGAATAAAAGGGGCAATCCACAAAACAAGAATGGGTCAGAACCAGAACGTGAACTGGGAGATTCCATCTCCTGTGAGTGTTCTATTCCTCTGGACCAGTAGGGCACCTTAACTGTCACAGAAGGATTTGAATATAGTTACTTGAGTTCATCTAATGTTACACAGTCTTCTGTACCTTTCCCCCCTATTAAATATGATGTTAAAATCTGAGACAACTGCCACGATGATACTCAGATTTTCCCCAAAGATCTTCCTCACTTTATTTTTGGTAAAAATAATGCATTTTGTGTAATACAACTGTTAAGTTTCAACAGTAACACTTGGAGCTGAATGTGGGTACAGGGCATGTAAGTTCCCCAGCTCCATCATCCACGTTCTCCCTCGGCAAAGCTATTGACCTCAGAGAGATTTGTTACAGGAAACTTGAATTCTCTCCAACGCACAGCACTCAATGATGCGTCCCCTACACTGACTGGGGCCATTCTCAGGAAAAGGGTAGGAAAACCCTCACCTGTGCTTCATGCGAAGGTTTACACAAAGGGTCAGTTTGTTAGGACAGTAACTTGAGAAGGACCTCACGTGTGATCAAGACAGCTTATCTGGAGACACTGGATAGGAATCTCTTGTTCAAATGTTACCTTTTCAGTGCTTCTTGGCATTCAGGGCTCCTACTTATTACAGGAAAGGCCAAAGGCTTAGTAAGCAGTTACTTACTACATTAATACCTAAATGCATGAAATCCTTTTCATGTTGTGATAATGTCAAGCAAAAAACACATCTTAATTCTCAATCACAGAGAATAACAATGGGCTCTTTTAAGAGAGAAAGTGGGTACCTGAAGGTTAAGTGGTAATTGTGTTTATTTCTTAAGATGCCAAACTTCTCAGTAGAAAATAAAGCTGATTTAAATTGTCTTTTGATCTCATTATGAGGCACACAAACCAAAATTTATTCTTGTATTGATAAGCGAACATTAAAGGATTTATATGATTTCTCCCCTTTATTCTTTCTCTAAAATCTGGTACCAGGCAAAACTCTCAACTTGCATATATATATTTATGTATTCATTGGTAAAACTGCTCATATCATCCGGATACCCAATCTCCAAAACAAAAGTTTGTATTTGTAAGGTAAGTAGATCATGGGGACACTATATTCCTCAGTGGAATAATCTTTGATCAGTTCTGTAGCTGAATGTGCAGTTAGGAGGTGGGGCCTGGTTGGAGGATGTCACTGGGAGTGTGACCTGGAAGGGTATATACTTGTCTCTGGCTTCTCCCCTCTCTCTGTGTCTCTGTCTCTGTCTCTGTCTCTCTGTCTCTCTCTCCCTTTCTCTATCTCTCTCTCTCTATCTCTCTCCTTCCTGGATGCTGTGGAAATTGAGTATTTTTCCTCTGCCATGACCCTTCTTCCATACCATTTCTGCCTCGGAGCCAACCAACCAAGAACAGAATCCTCTGTTCTGAAAACCATGAGCCTAAACAAACCTTTCCCACTTTACACTATGGAGTGTCAGGTAGTTTGTCTCAGCAAAGCAGAAGTGACCAGTACAACTTATAAATTTAGAAGTATTTAACACTTGTTGAAAGTCAACTGTGAGTCTAATACTACATGAGACATTTCCATGAATTGTGTCTTTTCCTCTTTTCAATACTGTAACTGCAATGGAATCTCATTACAGGCTCAAAAAGACTGAGTTTAACAATGTATCGTGTCCATTTGACTTGGATACATATGCTTATAACCATTATGACATGCCTCTTAACTGTTTTAATCCTAATAGAGTAAATGTCAATAGACAAAACCTACATAAGCAAAATTTTTTTAGATTCTCGATGCTTTTTAAGACTTAAAATGATCCTGAGAAAAAGTTTGAGAACCAACAACTTAAGTATGTCTAATTTATTTAGTTCGCATGCATTACTTATTAAAGACACAGAAGTTCCCTACAAGCCTCAGAAAATCTTCCTTGCCAAATTTGTAAGTCTGTCTTTTAATGTCCTGTATTTCAGGAATCAGATTTTTACCTGGGTAATTATAATTTGAAGTATCCAAGGAAATTTATTTTGCGTCTAAGTAATGTTGATTAAGAAAACTTAATGTTACACTTACAAATTAACTGAATATTGAAGAATAGGTGATAACTGTTCATATTCTTATACAGGAATTACTAGTTCAATTTAATAAATTTAATATAAAGATCTATAATCTGGGTGCTAAAGCCTATATATTTTTAAAAGTTTAGGATCAAATATTTGATGTTACATGTAATTTGCAACCCAAGCAGATGCATGAATCCTTTTTATGCACAATATAATTTAAATACTAAAGTATATTTTTAAATCCTGTAACAAGTAGTATTAGGAGAGTACAGATGTCTAGGGAAGTGGGACACAGGACAGACATGTTTGTATAAAGGGATGAGTGGTACCAGAGGTGTCTCCAGGAAAAACCCAGTGAGTGGCCTCCACGGGGACATGGCTGTCAGAAAGGAGGGACCACAGGGCACAGGTAGGTGGAGGAAGATGCTGAGGAGGAAGGAAGCCCAACAGAAGCAGTGGCCTTTGAAGATAACCTTCGCCAATATAGTCTAGTGTAGTTGGGAGTTTTATTTTTTTATTTTTTTATTTTTACCAAGAACATGCATTGGTACATTGTATACATAATGATCATAATCAACATGGTTATTTTGTACCTGTACATGGTACATCTTGGTTTTCCCCCCTCTTCCCCCTTCCCCTCCCCTCCCTTCCATTCACCCACCCCTCCCTATTTGCAACAAGTGTAGCTACACTTTAGTAGTTGGGAGTTTTGCTTGCAGATTCACCTCCCTGCTGCTCCGGCACTTTCTAACAAGTGGTTGTACCCTAGTTACAATTTACTCTTTGCTCTCCCTGCCCACCTAGACACACTGCCCCACAATCCCATTCCACAGGCCGCACTTACCCTGGGCCAATTTGCCTTCCCCCAAATTTATCATGCTTTTTCATGTTCTCCTGTGATTACACGTACTATTTTAACTGAAAGTTGGAAGTTTGGGTTGCATACTAGGAGTTTCTGAATCCTACTCTGGTAACAGTTTGCTATTATTTAGAGACTTCTGCAAAATAAACTACTCAATATTTTACAAGAGCATATGTAGGTAAAAACATGACAAGGTGCTCTACAAATGCCCCATAGTGGACTGACTCCCTAAAGGATAAATCCAAGTGCTAACCTGTGAATTTGACTTTGTTTGATAATAGGGTCTTTGTAGAAATAATAGGGCTGGGATTCTGAGACAGAGGTCATTTTGAATTTACAGTGGGCCCTAAGTTCAATGGCTGGTGTCTTGCTAGGAGGGAGGAGAATGAGATTTGATACAGGGACACAGGAAGAGGGCCATGGGAAGACAAGGTGGGAGGGTCACCATGTATTCGAGGCCAGCCTGGGCTGCATAGTGAATTCAAGGCCAGTCTGGACTGCATAGCAAGACCTTGGCCCCCAAAATAAGAAACAAAACAAAACAAGCCAGTAATGTCAAGGATTCCCAGTCACCCCTGGAAGCTGGGGAAGCCAGGAGGAATTCTCCCCTGTAGGCTTTGGAGGAAATGTTGCCTGGTGGATACCTTGATCTTCAACTGCTGGCCTCCAGGGCTGCAAGAGAATAAATGTGTGTGATTTTAATCCACGGAGTTTGTGGGAATTTGTTACATCAGCCCTTGGAAAGCCCCAATATAATCGACTAGGGATAGACTCTTACCCATAATTACATGTTTCTTAACAGTAGGGAGCTATTTTCAGAATTGTAGACCTGCCATCATCATGGCTATGTTTAGAAGGTGTAGTCTCATGACAAAGTGTTTCTTTTGTATGGTTAATAGGTGTCTCAGGACCATCTAATATTTAATCAAGCCTCAAGGCACATGACATATTTCATATCTTTGAAAAGATTTCATGGTAGCAGTGACATTTTTTCAAATGAACTATATATTTTTCATTAGATTTTATATCATCTATTCATTAAGTCTACTCACATTTCCTGCCAACATTAATCTCCATTTCCTAATAGCTTGTAGCTCTTCAGGGTCAAGAGTACGTATTTTGGCACATCGATTCCCTTTGCTCCTACATTGTGTGACATAGTACAGGTGACTCCTGCTGGGTAATAATGGCTATCACTTATTGAGGATGTAGTTTTTATGTATGTTTAATATATGTCATTTCTAAATTCTTCAGCAAGTCTCTATTATCCGTATTTTACAAATGAGAAATTTGAAGTTCAAAGAAGCTAATGACAGCTAACCTAGGGCAGAATCATGTTTAAAATTTGCTGTCTTTTGACTTCAAAGTCTCAAGGCTTTCTGCCGGGTATGTTTCTCCTAGAAATTTCTGTAAGTAATTGTGAATATTTTTCTGAGAAACAATACCTTTCATATTTATTCAATCTTTGTTGTGCCTGCACAACAATATGTGCAGTCACAAATAAATACAAATTTCAAGTTGATTGAATTTGTGAATATCCTTCCCAGATAGGGCAGTGGAATTTGGGAACTTAAGCTCTTCATTACTGGACACCAACTGAATTCTTCTTGGCCTGATAGGATTGCACAGGGCTAGAGGCTTGAGGTCAGGAAAGAGATCCCAGGGCTTTGGGAAGCAAAACGCTTCAGAGGGTTCTTTTTTGACCAGACCACTTGTTATGGTTTGTGTCTAGATGTCCCCCCAAAGCCTCATGTGGTAAGAGATAGCTGGATCTAGAGTGTGTGATTACTAAATTGATCCATTGATCGGTTTGGCATCGTTCTGCTGGGATCAAGGACGTGAGACTGAGATTGGGGGTGGGAGTGCGGGCAGCCCTGGAGACAGGTAGCCTAGATAAAAGATACAGGAAGAGGCTAATTAGCTGCTTGTTTGCATTGCTTCTTTGCATACATTCCTTGCATTTTCCTGACTTTACTTTGCTGCCGGTCTGCCAAGCCGGTTGACCCTGCCTCTGCCATGCTGCCCTGCCTCGGACCCAGTGGACTATAGACTGAAACCTCTACAGACTGTGAGCTAATAAACCTTTCTTCCCCTAACTTTGGGTGTCACGTATTCTGTCCCAACAACGAGAGAAAAGTAACTAAAACACCACCGGTGGACACCTTGCTGCAGACTTTCTTCCTGCTGCCTGAGTTCTATGGTGCAGAGACTCTGTGTTCATTTCTTCTGTGTTCAGCAGTGGATTCTGAGAGCGGGGTTTCCTCCTCTGACATACTGCTGGGTAGAATAAAGCCTCACAAGGTTTCCTAAATAATTGAAACAAGTACAGGGCCCTTTAGGTAAGCTTAATTTTTTAAACCACAAAATGCTATGGATAAATACAGGGCAGAAATGAGAAAAAAATAAAATTTACAAATTAATAAATCTCTCAAAAATAGCCATACCTGATGTTCACTGGAGGCAAATGAAAGTAAGTGTACTAATCTTTGCTTTGTTACAAATCCATCTGTACTCTGAGCAGCCCCAAACAACCTAATCTTCCTTTTCTTTCTTCCAGAATTATTGGCTTTAGTCTTGCTCGCTTATAAAACAAATCCTCAGGCAATATCATCCTTTCTTAATTGCTCAGCTCTTGAAATTAAATGCTACCCTTTTTATTGTGGAATTTTTTTATCAGCCTCTTGGGGGCAGCGATCCCTCCGTCCTGAATGACATATTCATTGATAGGATGATGCTAAATTTCAAGTGAAATGGTGGCAGCCTGTTTTGTCTTCCCTAGTGGAGTTTGTTGTGATGTCACTGTTTTAATTCTATGCTTTAATCCATGAACTAAAACAGCAAAGCTATGAATCAAAGTCAGATGTCTTTGTAAACTAACCAAGAACAGTTTGCATGCTCAATAAACTGGCTCACAGCTTAATTTAGTTTATTTTTATTCTTCTGAACATCTATAGTATATAATTCATTTTTCTCCCATTAAATCACCCGAAGAACTGGATTGTTCTTTAACTGTTTTATGTGTTTGTTTCTACTCTTGACTGTACCCTCCATGAAGTCAAAGGCTATAAAATACTATTTAAACTATTTCATTTATTTATTTTTAAACTAGCTCAGTTTTTAAACTAGCTCAGTGCTCATGAATGCACTTAAAAAGGTACTTAACAGTATGAAAAGTATTGGCTTGAATTAGATTCTTTTTATGAATGTCAGTGTGTCTATTTTAGGCTAAACGTACTGCCAGGTGATCAGGACAAAGATAAGCTATAACCCCTTTATTCTCAAGGCCCTCCCTTGTCTTATTTAACTTTGCATGCTTAATATTTATGTATTAATTTGAATGGATAATAAAGTTATATGGTTACAAATTAAAAGAATATATAAGAAATTCACATTGAGAAGTATTGGTGCTACTTAAGCCTCCATACAACCTCCACCTCCATCAGGTCAGTCCTCATTTAGTGCTCATCTTCCCTGCTTCCATGTGTTGTCTTTTAATGTTTATGTGGACAGAAGCACATCTATATGGATTTTCCCTTTCTTCTTCAATACAAAAAGTAGTGTCTAACTCAGACCATTTTTATTTAATGTGCTCTAAAAATCATTTTACATCTGTATATACGGAACAGTCTAAATCTGTATTTTTAATGGCTGCGTACTAATCCCAGGGTAAATGATTGTTGAACCAGGATTTGTTACCCTTTCTCACTCCTGAGATTTGGGCTGGGTAATTTTTGTTGTGGAGGTTGTCCTGTGCAATGTAGCACCATGCTTTTACCCACTAAATGCCAGGAGTGTCCCACTTCCTAGCTGTGACAATAAAAAGAAATTACTCCTAGGTGAGAAAACCTGGTTTAAATAATCCTTCAATGAAGAATACTGGGGTTGTTTCCAATCTCTTATTATCACACCCCGCAGTAGTGAGTATTCTTGCACACATTTTATGTTGCATGTTTTCAGGGAAATGTGTAGTATAAATTATTAGCTGTGGGATTTTTGGATTAGAGTGAAAATACTTCCCTCATCCTTTATTTAAAAATAGTGCATTTTCATACATGTATGTAACCTATTTTGTTCATATCTACCCAAGTACCTTTTTATGATTTTGGAAATATTGCAAAACTTCCCCCATACAAGGATCGTGCTATTTTAGACTTAACTGTGGGGATGAGGCAGGGTTTGGCGGTATGGAAAACATGGAGCTGATAGAAGAGGGCTAGCGGGAGAGTGTGGGCAGGATAAGGTTTGTCTGTGTCTTAGTCAAAGCTGGTGGCATGTAGGAGTGACTTACACTCTAGATTTAGATGAAAGCTGCAGCAGTCTAGCAGGAGACCTGGAGGAGTGCACTAAAGCAGAGAGGAGGGACTGGGGGTGACTGGGGAAGGCCCCTCCCAGCCCACTGGGCTCCGTCCTGGCTCCTTCTCTAATCTAAGGCTGGAACACAAGTCACATCACAGTATTTCTGTGTGCGCCCGTCTCATTTGCAGTAAAAATCTGCCGTACGTGGTTATAATGGCCCACCCAACCTTAAGTGACCTGCTCCGCTGCACCCCTGGTGGGGAGATGTGCTTTCTAGGAAACAGAGGTGGTGCACAGGCTTAATTTCTCACTCTCCACAGCTTCTCTAGCCTTCGATCCTTCAGTGATACAGGCTGGGAGCCCCAAGGGTGGCCGTGTCTGGACCAGTCAGACTGGAGACTCATGTGAGCTCCTCAGAAGGGACAGAAGGATGGGAATTTGAGGTGTAACCTTTAATGCAGGTATCAGTGATGAAAGTAGTGACTAGAAACAAATTAATTCTGATTCTGTAATAGTTGAGCTTTGTAATGGATAACATTACATTTGAGGAATTATTCCTCCTATCCCTTCTGGTCCTATTTGAGTCTCTCCCCAGGCTTGCTCTGTCTGGATGGGGGGCAGAGAGACAGAGACAGAGAGACAGAGAGAGGGAGGCAGAGAGAGACAGAGTGAGAAAGAGACAGAGACAGAGACAGACAGAGGAGAGAAGGTAGGAGGTAGCTATATTTCACCCAGGAATATGATGTCAAATATCAGGAAATGTGGAAAGGAATTCAAGAGAGCTGAAAGAGAACCCTGTTTTGGGGTATTGTTTCACTTAAATTTGTTGGCACCCTCAAATTATTCTCTAGTGCTCTATAGAGAGATTATTTAATCACAATAGTTGAGATTTTCATTTCTAGGGAAATTTCAAGTATTCCGTGAAAGTTTCGTGTTGATTCATTATCATCAACCTCGGGGAGAAGAGAAATGGAGAGCAACATTGTGTAAAAGGAGGGAGTTCTTTAAAACCTGAGTCTTAAATGTGGCAGAATATCAGCTATTTCAAAAACAAGGCACTTAGTAGAAACAGCCTTGGGAGAGTCATAAGCACAGAAGCTTGACACATACCAACACTGATTTGGGTTTTAAATATTGAAGGGATACAATTAATACGTTTGAACACCCCTTGTGTTCAAGACTGTCTGTAAGTGGTTTTCCATGTACTTTTCCTTCTTGAAATACGAATTAATCATGCAACGTGTCATCGACCCCCTCTTACAGTCACTGCTATGAAAGCCTCAGCCACATCACACAGTTTCTATGTCACAGCCTTGGTCTTCCGAGATTCCTACTTTTCTCCATCCTTCACTCTCCCCTTAGCAAGTCTTTGGGGACTTTTGACTGTGCTCTTAAGCCATTCAGGCATTTTTATATCTACTAGTTTGTGATCGTTAACTGTGATACGTCAGCTTGACTGGAGTACGAAAAGCCTAACAGATTACTAAAGCACAGTTCTGAGAATGGCTGTGGGGTGTTTCCCCAGATGACTGGCAAGATGAGGGAGAAAGACCCACCCCCGGTGTGGGTGGCAACAGGCTTGTAGCCTGGATGGAATAAAAGGGAAAGAAGGGGGAAGCGAGTGTCAATTTTTGAAGAGTTCCCGTCTGCTTGCTCCTGCCGTCTTCGCGCCATGACTCCCCAGCGAGCTTCCAGGCCTCTGACCTTGGACGAGTGCTGCTACCTCGGTCCTTCTTATTTTGCAGCTCCCGTCTTCTTGGGCTGAGCTGCTACTGGGTCCTCTGACTCTCTAGGGTGCAGACGGCCACTGTGGACTCTCCCATCTCCGATCCTGCAAGTCTGCCCAACAAACCCTCTGCATAATTATACACATGTTTTCTATTGATTCTCTCCCTCACGAGAACCCTAACCCATGCCAGTTGTAATCAACATCTACAATGATTGCTTTTCTCGTTATCACGCCAGTGTGAAATATGTGAAGGCAAAGTCTGTCTTGCTCAATTTACTGTCCATTATCACAAGTACAATTTGTGGCAAATGGTCTTCCATAAGTGTATTGAGGAAACAAAAGAAGGTGCAAATAACTTTTCCCAGCTCAGTTGTCTGTTTAAACATGTCTACAATTGACTCTGAAGTATGTACATACTTCAGATAGCACCAGGAATTATTGCTCATATATCTTCACGTAAATTTAGGGATGAAACATTGGCATAAACGCAAATACCCTTTCAAGTACAAGCATGTACTTTACTGTTATATTTCCTTTATTTATTTTTGTAGTACTGCAGAACAAACCCAGGGCCTCACACAGGCTAGGCAAGTGCTCTACCACTGAGCTACATCCTCAGCCCTTTTAATATTTTATTTTGAGAGAGAGGGTGTCCCTAAAATGGCCTCGACCTTGTGAACCTCCTGCCCAACCTCCTGAGTAGCTGGGATTACAGGTGTGGGCCGCTGTGCCCAGTTACCTCACGGTTGTTTTTATTTCTTGCGTCTCCACATCTTATCTCTGTTCATTCTATGTATCAGTCCTACTCCTTCCACTTTTGGCTATCAAGTGCTCCTCCCGATTTCTTATAATATGACCTGAATTCCTTTATGAATTATACAATATACATACTATATCACCTTATTTGTAACATTTTAATTTGTTCTACATGTTGCTGTTCTTTTTTGTTTCACTTTGTGGCAATACTACTAAGAGTTTATTATTGTTTTAAAAAAACAGTACCAGGATTTCCATGTCACTTTTGTAAATGCTCAAGAGGTGGCTGGCTTCTTCTCTTGTTGAATCCTGTGTGCGAAAGGACACCCACGATCTCCCATGTCTTCTCAGGCAGCTTACCGTCCCAGAGGCAATGATATAGACAGTTTAAGACAGAAAGAATTTCCCCTCAAATACACAGATGATGGAGTTGGAGTATATATCAGCTGTTCTGGAGACATGTAAATTAAATATTCTTTGTTTTATCTTGATCAGATAGAGTACAAATGGCTAACTCAAGGTAAAATAGACTTTGGGTAATGCACATATTACTTTCTTTAATTTATTTGTTGTCAAGCAATTGTCAGATCTTGTTTGTTTCTATTAGGCAGATATGATGAAAACATTTGTTGTTTGTGAACCACCCAGATAATTGTTGTCAGGTTCTCTCTCCTGATTGCTGAGTTTCAGGGATTAGATCCACTTTCTATGAGTAAATGATAGCAAACCAAGTGGTCAGTGGTTGAAGGGAGAACTACACAACAGGATTGCAAGAGAAAAAGAAGCAAGCAAACTACTTAGGTGGAAATAATGGTGTGAGATTGGTCTATGCCATTTTCAGGGGTTTGGGCTTTTCAGAAGGTGGGCTCAGACTGAGATCATCAATAATGACCTGTGGGCAGCAAGAGAAGAATGTGTTGTGGGGTGGGCTGCAGTCTGCCGGGAAAACGCGGTGATCAGACAGAAAAGACAGTACTGTGGGGTGAAGTGTCATGTGTCCCTGGAGGGTCAGGAGCTAAGAGTCGAGGGTGACACCCAGCATTGTAGGCATGTGGGTGTGAACACAGCGGAGAAGAAGAGAAATTACACAATAAATGTGGATATTAACTGTTGCCTTAGATTTAAAAAAAAATCTTAGGGTCAACTTGCCCATTACCCAGAATGGCAAGATAGCTCTTCTATCAAATAAATCATAAAAACATTTGCTTGAATTTCACATTTCACATTTACATCCTAGTTAAATGAAACATACAGTGACCTCATTTCAAAGAAAGAACTTTGACAATTTTCCTTCCCTCAGCCTCGGTCGTTTTCCAATTTTTGCATAGAAAACATTAATTTTAAGACATTTGCCTTATTCTTTTACACTTTGGGTCATTTAAACATACACAGACTATAACTTCATAATTATTGGTTGTTAAAATGTGGATGCTTCATTTTTAAAATGTTAAATTAGATCCCAAAAGGATGACATGCAATTTGTTATATCTCAATTAACGGTCTAAGCAAAATAATTTCTAGTCACATTACATAAATGTTGTGATTTTTTTCTTTATTAAAGAGGGAAGAAATAATTGTTTTCTCATAAATTATTCTTATAATTTCAAAATGTTTCAAACTCTATCTAGGGGTGACTATCCTACTGATTATCACTTTCAGAATAAAATATAAGGGAGGAAAAAAAAATCCCACAAAACGGTATTTTAAGGAAAGAAATTATATCACCATCTTGTCTATTTGAATGAATGTAGCCAATTAGCTATTCAATTTCAAAACTGAACCAGAAAGTCATCTAGACTGAAATTCTGAAGCAAATTTTATTTAAAATAAGATCTGATCTTCAAATCTGTTAACTGTAAATTTCACATACACCAATGGGAGAGAACAGCAAAATCAGGAGTAAACCCGCAAATGTATAGCCAAGTGATCTTTACCAATGGTCAATGGTTTTAAGAACACACCACGGGATAGTCTCTTCAATAAATGATGCTGGTACTTTGAATCTTAGCTATATATAGTTTTTATATCTCTTACTAAAAATAGTAGATATGTAAAGAGAAAGTAGTGTGTTCATTCTTTTATTTATGGACCCCCTCCTCTATAGCAATTATTTATTTTCTAAAAATCACGACAACTTTTGTATACATGATTTACATTATCAAAGCAGTTCTAGTATTATTTAAAGCTGAACACTTGCTAGCTTCTGGAATAGGTTTGGCTTTCTTTAGTTTATAAAAGGAATTGGTCCTTCCTTTTATGTTCTCCTTTTCTCCCCCTATTTAAAAACTCTCTGTTGAATAATTGCCTGCATTATCAAGTTAATGTCTGTCTTTCATAATGTAATGCAAAATGCCTGGGATCTTTTTAACATGCAGTTGTATGTCAGCAGACCTGGGCCATGACCCTAATCAGTTTTCAGCTGTTCCCAATGCTACCAATTGAGAAATCACTTTAACCATCAAAGACTTGGAGAAATGTTTTTATTTTCAAATCTTTAGGTGCCTCTGGACTCCTTGAAAACCTGCTGGCTAGACAGAGCTGAGGTCAGCCTGTGTAAACTGACAATAAAATGTACCTTATAGGAATAATTTCCCTTACTTTGTCTTCTCACTGCTTTCAAGAACCAACTACGGGTAATTTCCTTATCATTATAAATATTCATCTCTTTTAGTAAAAGCCAACTTGACCTTTTAAAGTTCATTCTTTTAAAGAAAAATAATCTTCCTTTATAAATCACACTTAAACCCTGAATAGCCAAAGCAATCTTGAGCAAAACAAAAACAGAAGCAGAAACAAAACAAACATAAAACAAAAGTGCAGGCGTCACATCACAGGACTTCGAAATATATTATAAGTTCATAGTAATCAAAACTGCACGGTGCCAACATAGGAACAGACACATACACCAATGGGAGAGAACAGCAAAATCAGGAGTAAACCCGCAAATGTATAGCCAAGTGATCTTTACCAATGGTCAATGGTTCTAAGAACACACCACGGGATAGTCTCTTCAATAAATGATGCTGGGAAAACTGGATTCCCACATGCAGACGAATGAAGTCAAGCCTCTTCCACACATCAGAGAAATCAACCTCAAACCTTAAACACTAAACTCTAAGACCCCAACTGTAGAACTACTAGAGAACATGTAGCAGAGCTCATGACATTGGTCTGGACAATGATGGTTTAGGTAATCTCAAAAGAGCAGCAACAAAGTAAGAAATGTATATCTGAGATTAAATGTAAAGCTTTCGCACAGCACAGCAAGCAATAAACGGCGGAGGCAAACTACAGAATGAGAAAAAAATACTTGGAAATCTTACATCTGATAAAGGGTTAAATCCAAAATGTACAAGCCACTTGATAGTAGGCAAAAAAAAAAACCCAAAAAAATCCTGATTAAAAATAGGCAATTCAGACAGATATTTCTCAAAAGAAAGTGGACAAATGGACAACAGATATAGTAAAAAACCCTCAACATCCCTAATCATCAGAGAGATGCAACTGAAAATCACAATGAGGTAGCACGTCACACTTGGTAGGATGGTTATCCTCCACAGGACGAAGAGTAAGTTTTGGAGAAGATGTGGATGGGGAGAGAGGATGTGTACTGGTGGTGAGAATGTAAATTAGTGTAGCTATTATGGAGAACAGTATGGAGGTTCCTCTAAAAGCAAAAAAAGAACTAAAATATGATCCCACAATCCTACTATCTGGTAGTCTATACTCAAAGTAAATAAAATCTTTATGTTTGAGGAATGTGTGTACTGCCGTGTTCATTGCCGCAGTGTTTACAATAGTCAGGCTATGGAATCAACCCAGGTGACTGTCAGTGGATGAAAGAATAAAGAGAAGGTGGTTCACAGACACAGTGAAATACTATTTATTGCTCTTGATGATAGCTCTTCTTACTGGAGGAAGACAGAATCTCAGTGTTATATCGATGTGCGTTTCTATAATGGCCAAAGACGCTGACCATTTTTTCATGTGCTTATTACCCACTTGTACTTTGTCTTTTGAGAAGTGTCTGTTCATTGCAATACTATTCATTGTGTGTAGCAGGAAGTCGATTCCGTCATTCACAAGAGCATGCATGAACCTGGAGAACACTGTGCTATGTAGAATAAGTCAGGTGCAGAAAGAAAAATACCTTATGGTTTCCTTGTAGTGTGACATCTTAAACACATTGAATTCGAGAGTAGAATGGTTGCCAGGGGCTGGGTTAGGGAGGTGTTGACAAAGGGTACAAAATTTCTGTTAGGAAAAATAAGTTTAAGAGATGTATTGCACAACGTGCCGACTATAGTTAATAACAATGATTGTATATTTGAAAATTGCTGAGAGTAGATTTTAAGCATTCTTACCACAAAGATGTTAATCATTGGAATGCATACGTTAATTAGCCTGATTTAGTCATTCCAAGGTATAAACATATTTCAAAACAGAATGTTGTACATGATAAATATATACACTTTGTCAAATACATTTAAAAGTCACAAAAAGTAAGAAATTGTCCTTTTGTAATTGTCTAGAAAGATCATAATTTTAAAATTTTAAAGTTTAATCTTTTTAAATTATAGAAAAAACTCTTTAGGATAATTTAAAAATATACTTTATAAAGAAATTGAGAAGACAGAAGAATGCGTATGTCTTAAATGGATAGTGGTAATCATCTTTTTTTTCTTTCAGTGCTGGGGATTGAACCCAGGACCTTCACACTGAGCTACATTCCCAGACCTTTTTTTAGTTTTTATTTTGAGACAGGTTCTAAGTTATTAAATTTTCCAGGCTGGGATTGAACTCGTGCTCCTTTTGCCTCAGCCTCCCAGAGTGTTGGGATTGCAGGCATGCACCACTATGCAAAAGTGTTAATCTTAAAATCCAGACAGTAACAAAATAGCATCTTTGAGTCCCAGGAACAGATTTGTTTTAGCTTCTGAACATCAGCATCTATCCAAAGGTTCTACCCCCAGAGTTTCAGGCTTTCTGAATCTCTCTCACAGAAAGCATGTTTTAAATTCATTACAAAATACAATGTTTCACGCAACTCTGAGAGGGAAAACATGATTCGCTTTATTCTTATCCAACCTATAAAATAGAACATATTGTGTAAGCAAAAAGGGACTACTGTGTAATTTTTCCTGGCATCACAAAAGAGATTTGAGGTTCTAATACATTTCCCATAAGAAGATGTGGGAAGTAAGAAGAATGAGAAAATTTCCATTCATCAGCATCGAGCACTTTTGTTTAAATGTTTTTCGAGGGCCGTGTATTAAAAAATGGAAACCTGGTTTGACCTTCAAATTTGGTTTATACGTTGAACTTCAACTCGGGGAATGAGTTGTACACACAACTGCTGTGCCGTGGGCTAAGGCAGTCTTTACTTTTTTTGATGATTCATTTTAGTCTAATGAAATGGTTTAAATAGCAAACAGACCTCTGATGTGTCTATTTTTGACTTGACAAATGTTAAAACTCTGATCCCCAAATCAGTAGCATTAGCATCACTTGGGAATGGTTAGGGCCACCAATCCTCAGGTCACTACCTGCTGACTCAGAAACGTGAAGGGGGGCGCCTATAATCACCCTCCAAGCCCCTCTGATGCTGCTCAGATTGAGACATTGGTTGAGTTAAATTTAATCAGCTGGTCTCAACGGGGGTGAATTAGCCCCTCACTTCTCCGAGGAATGGGTGCTGCTGCCATCTAGTGGGCAGAGGCTGGGGGTGCTGCTTAGTGCCTCACAAGGCAGCCCCACCATAACAAGGCTTTAATTGGCTTCAGATGTCAGGAATGAAGAGGTTGAGAAGTTCTGGAATAAATCCTTTAGGAGGAGTTTTTCAAAAGTAGCTAACTGTAGTGAACACAAAGACAGTAGGATTTAGCAAAGATCTAGAACTCAAGTTCTGGCTCTGGTAATTAATAATTGTTTGGTTTTATACCAATCGCTAATGTTTCAGACCCATTTGTCTTATTTATAAAATGAGAATGGTCCCTGTCTATGGGATGGGTTACTATGAGGATCAGATGAGATGATGAGTATGAACACACTTTGTAAACTAATGCTAATTAAACTGAACTGCAGTGGGAGGAAGATTTGGCCCAGAAGTGGGAGTAAGAAGCTAAAAAAGGTTAGAGCAGCTGATTCAGCTGCCTCAAAATAACCAGATTCCTTAATGTAAGTGTGATTGGTTTTGGAGATTTTCCTCAGTGTTTCTTGCCTCCTTTCCTGTAAGTTCTGCAGCTTAGCGTTTTGTCTTCAGTCACAGCATGATACACAAGTAAACTGTCTCTCTCTACTAGATATTCTCAAATGTTAGTCTACATCAGAGCCACCAGGAGATTCTTATGAAGGGTCCCTAAAGACAGATTGCTGGGCTCTGCCCCCATAGTTTCTCAGGAGGTCCGAGGGACCCGAGAAAACAGCTCCACAGGGTGCCGAGGATGCTGGTCTGGGGACCCCAGAAATATTCTCTGAGTGGCCCGGTGACAGATGCCTGTAATCCCAGCATTCTGAGAGGCTGAGGCAGGAGCACAGCAAGTTTAAGTCCCACCTGGGAAACTTAGCTAGATCCTGACAAAAACAAAACAAAATAAAACAACACAACAGACACAAAACCAAAAAACAACAAAAAAAAGGGGGCTAGAGAGATAGCTCAGCATGAACGAAGACCCCGAGTTCAATCTCTAGCAGTGCAAACAAAACAAAAACACTCCCCACCAAAGCCACTACTACTTTCTGCCCTATTAACCACACAGACTATAAAGGTTGGCTTGCTAATTTGTGATTGTTACTGGCAAGTTTTGGCTATGCGCATTTCAACTGTCAAGCCTCTTTAACGTAAGGGATAGCTTTTATATTCCTGGCAGATGAAACCATCTCTCATTAACTCCTTGCCTAAAAAGGCCCACTTATTTTTCTTTTGTAGTCTCAATAATTCAAGATTTTAGCAGTTTAGTATTGATAATGGCATTGGTTCTCACGTAATTGAGGCCACTCTAGCAATCATATTTCACAGTAGAAGGTGCACTCTTGGTTTAAACAAGGACAGGATGTGCTGATGTCGATTAAAAAAAAAACCATAGTTTTGTTATTCAGTGTTTATCCTTAACGCAGGAATTATTGCACTAACAAAAAGCAAAAACAATGAAAATTAAGAGACAGGTCTTAGCGAAATCTTTGTATGCGAAATGCACACGTGCACAGCGCGGATTTTGTGCTATTTGTCTCCAGTGCAGTTTCCCAGGCCCTGCCCCAGCTGTGAGTGTGCCTGGGTGCAGGGTCTGCCTCTGCTGTCCCCAGGGCATCGCCTGGGAGGGAGGAAACACCCGCCCACATGTGTTTGGGCATTTGCAGTCAGGCAGGAATAACAGGCTCCTGCGGTGCTCAGGGAAGGGGGACGTGAGCTGTAGCTGCAGGACTGAGAACACTCCATCAAGATCGTATCTGTACCCCTGGGCACAATGGAGCTACATGGCCTAACTCCTTAGTGTACCTGAGAAGAGAAATGTATAGGCAAAATTTTTCAGGGAAGGACACAGACTTGAAGCAAATTTACAAAAATTTATTCTGATATACTAGGTAGTTTTGGAGTCTAGATTATAAATCCCAAAAAGTAGTCATCCAAGGTACCAATAGCTTGAATATATCACAGCTGAACGGTGCACGAGTTGGCAAGTGAAATCATCTGTCAGCAGGGGGAACACAGCGTAGTGCGTTAACACTCCAGGTGTGTCCTGTCAGGCGTGAAGAACCACCCGAGCCTCACACACCATTCATGTGATTCGGGAGCGAGGGTGTGTCTGTTGACTTGTCCTGGGTTCGTCATAATAAAGTCAGTAGGTTTGAATTTCCTGACATTGAAGTTGTCAAGGAAGTCACAGCGGGGACCACCCTTCTGTGCATTTGAGTCGCTTAAGCCAGGTAAGCTTTGCAAATGTGTTTTTCCGTTGGAAGTGTGAATTTGTGATACCAGCAGATCTGCCAGTTGAATAGGCTTTCCATTAGGGGAACAGTGTGGCAGGGAAACACTATCAAGTAGTAACGTTGCCACTCAGGCTGGGGTTTTTCTGCCCAACTCAGATGGAAATCACGAATAGGCAAAGGCGGCTCTGCCGGCAGTGCTGGCGTCACTAGGTGACGCTCAGCCACAACAGCTGACGCTGCCAGCCTGTGCCACACGCTCCCTGTAAGTCGACTGCCATGCGGCGGCCTGCTGCCGGTCTGTGTTGGCTGCTGGTTTCTGGAGCTCCCTAGTGTTTATACATTTTCTTTTGAAATGACCGTTCTGCGCACACTAGTCAGGATAAGACCCGAAAAAGTAGACTTCCAGGACTTTGGAGTCTACGCTACCAGGTTCCGCGCCGTGGCCCGGAAGGAAACACCCCAGCAGAGCCTGGCGCTCAGTTACCAGCCGCCGGGCTGTGGTGATTGGTGCAGGCCTGCGGGACCGCCTCCCTGCCGCGGTGACGGCCCGGCGGGGGCAGGGCTGAGGCCAGGGAATCTTCTGGAAGATCCGTCGGGCAGCTCGGGGTGCGGGCCAGCGCGCGTGGCGGAGCCCGGTGAGTGGGGCGCGCAGCCGGCGGTGGGAGAAAGAGGCGGGAGGCGCTTCAGTGTGTGCGGCGCCCGGGCACGCTGTCGGGGTGCCCGCGGGCAGAGCCGGTCAGAACTGCCTCCGCCGGGCACATGTGCCGGCAGGATCCACTCGGCACGCGCGGGACCACGCGGAGGGCGCGTCTGGGGCGGGCAGGGTGCCGGCTGCACCCCAGCGCTGGGCTGCCGTGCAGACCGTGACGTTCCCCTCGCCACCCGACGCTCGTCACTCTCCCCCCTCACGCTCTCCTGCTGTCTCCCTCCTGCTGCTGTCCCGCAGCCGCCCGGTCTCCCTCGACACACCCTTCCCTGAACCCTCCCCGCACCCCTGTG